>DF242017.1:126196-142054 GCA_000507305.1 Breviolum minutum Mf 1.05b.01 | reverse complement strand
AAAAATTTCT
Source organism: Breviolum minutum Mf 1.05b.01 (assembly GCA_000507305.1). Lineage (NCBI taxonomy): Eukaryota > Dinophyceae > Suessiales > Symbiodiniaceae > Breviolum > Breviolum minutum. The sequence goes on along the minus strand of DF242017.1, from coordinate 142,044 downwards.
GGCTTTTTCCTTGGGTTTTATATTTGGAAAGAACACCATAATACCACCTAAAATTTTTCAAACAATAAAAATCACACACAGCCCGCCCTGAAAAGAAAACACCATCCTTCCAACTGCGGGTCCCCCTTTTGACCGGAAAATTTTTCACCCTCCCAAGGGAGCGGGAGCTTCAGCTCGTTCCAGCTTCGCTGGCGCCTCGAAGTTCGGGTTCCCCGGGCAGTCCCGGCGTTTGTTGTCGTCCAAATTTCAGGAGGGGCTTGAAATTCCCCGAGGAAATCCAGGGGGAAGGCAACAAAAAAACTTGAGAAATTCATCCGATAAGGGTATGATGTTTAGTTTGATTTTCATTGTTGATTCGATGAGCTCAGACATCATCTGCCGAAGCTCTGAAATTTTCTCGTACTTGAAGTTCGGAGGAAGCCGAGATTATAAATTTCGGAGCATGACCGTTTGGAAAGTTTTGTCATGCATCACTCTAAAGTAGTGACCTCATTTTACCTACTGCACCTACAGTAAAGGTTGCCGGGAACCCCGTTTTTGGTCACGCCTGTGCAGGCTTCAGGAGTCATATGGATGCTATGCTGTATCATGTTCGCAGGGCCAACTAGCTGAAACAGTTCGTTTTAGGAAGTGTGCTGTTGTTTTTTGGTGTTTCTTTCTTTCTTTCTTTCTTTTTTTTTCTTTCTTTCTTTCTTTTAACAAACAAAACAATCATGTGGTTCTTGTTCCCACTGAGGAAAAATACCACAGCAACACAACTAACCCAACCGCAACCAAAAAAAAGTATCAATGATTTGAACATTGACTTGGAAAATCGCATGGTTTACCAGGAAAAAGCAGGTTTTGGAGGGGTCTGAGAGTGGTGATCCGGCCCCGTAGATGCACTTTTTTTGGTAATCACGACCTGAGACGTAGGAGTGAACCCCCCTTTCTTGTGATTGTGGGATCGTTGACTACACTCCAGTAAACTAACATGACAATGGAAAATCCCCATTTTCAATAGGGAATACATCTTCAAAAGGCCCATTTTCCATAGGCCATGTCATCCATGTTAGTTTACCAGAGGGCACTTGTACCAAAGCTTTCGCGTAGCCGCGTAGGCGGGTTCAGAACATCCATCTTTTTGGATCGATCTGACACTAAACAAAAGCCACCGGCACATTTTCCAAGGTCTTCTCCTGGCCAGTCATGCACTTGTTTTTCTGGTGGGAGGAGATGCTGATGTCAAAAAAAAACTTATTCATGGCCCTCCCAGCTAACCCCCATCAAAACTACCCCCACCAGAAATAAAGGCTTATTAAGAGGTTCTTAGCCACCATTGTCCCTTGATAAGGCCTTATTAAACCCTATTTTTGGGGTAGTTTTGATGGGGTAGCTGGGAGGGCCTGAAATTCCCGGTAGAGGTTTTCACTTGGCATACCTTCAAAAAACTCTAAGATCCCAACATGTCAAACTTTTCTCATCCACATTTTGTGTCGAGGCATTCAAGAAAATGACCCTTCATTTTGATGGGTAAGCTTTGGGATGCTCCGCCCTCCAAGTACGAAACTGCACCAGAACAAGGCAAGTTGCAAGATGGGCCCCTACATTTTTTTAAATAGGTGTTATGGGGGCCCCTATTTTCGTGGCCTGAAATCAATGAGAACCCTATGATAGGGGTACAAGATTCGGGGGCCATCTTTTTCAGGGTGAAGCTAGGGAACTGAAAAAAACCCCGAGGTCCAAGGCCGGAGCGGCCTCGGTGAATGAGCGTGGGCAGCTGGCCAGCGGCGATTGGTTGATGAGTTTTGGCAAGTTTGGGGGCCCGGAGAATTTCAGCTGATGATTCTGGAGGGATCGGGACCACCCATGACGGGTCCCGGATACGTGGTTAATAACCATGAATGATTATATAATAAGTCCCCAAGACCTGGGGGTTATATGGGGGTTATTCCCTTTCCAAATGGCTACTATATAAATGGCAAAAATAAATGGAGGGATACTTACAGTATACTTATTAAATGGGAGGATCCTCCGATGTGTGGATTTTTCCAAAGCTTCGCTTGAAACCCATGGAAGCAGTTGGATCAACAATGACATCCTAGGTCTTAGGTCAGGTGGTTTCAAATGCTTCTATTTTCATCCCGATCCCTGGGGAAATGATCCATTTTGACTCATGTTTTTCCAGGTGGGTTGGTTGAAACCACCAACTAGCATCACAAGTCATCAGTATCATTCGTTTTGTTTCCCCAAGAATCCCAAGATTGACCAAAACCCCTTTGAGGATGGTGAAAAATTGCAGGATAACTCAGCCAGATAGATATATGTCACGTATCACATAATCTCAAATTATGTACATATAAAAGATCATATCATAAAAGAGAAATGAATAGAACTATAAGCAGCTGAATAAATTAACCATCCCACACTACATCAGAATTTGTCAAAGGGTGAGAATCGCCCCTCGATGTCAGGCACGCCGGCAGCAGCTTTGCAGAGGTCCACTCACTGTTTTGTTTGGACAACAGATGGATAAAAAACACCAAGAGATCAAGGATTTGGAATATACTTGCCTATGTACTTGCAATATGTAGTGTACATATACACCAGTCTCTATTCATGTATGTCATATGTATACTGTATACTGTATACGTATATGTATGCCGTATATGTAATTTAGATACCTATATCAGATACAATATAGAAATATACATCTACATTATGAAAATATACAAATACATATAGTACACATCCTATATTACAACTACGTAGTATTTTCCACGACCCAACATGTCAGACCTTTATGCGCGCTGTTTCAAGACCTCGCCCTGTTAAATTGGAGGTCTATTCCAAGGACCCCAACTATTGTGAATACATGGTGAATCAAGTCCTCACCAGCGACGGCAGAGCCGGGGAGCTCCCAGGGAGAGAGTGAAAGTTGGTTGAGGAATGATTTTTTGGGTCCGATGGGAATTGGGGGGAGATGGATTTTGTATTAAAATGTCTCTGTGTATATGTATATATATATATATGTATACCATGGGCCCCCCAAACCCACATTTTTAGAGGTTTTTTATGGTAAAGTGGCCAATACCTTCTTTTGTCATGGTTTTGGGGGGCGCATGGTATACAATGGTATATATACAATTATATGATATATGATACACACCACCAGTAAAGTTGATTCAAATGAGTTATCCATTGCAGTTTGGGCAAAGCATTCTTCCTCACCAGGATCTGAAGAAGGTACTGAACCCTTGGATGATGTTCGTCCACTTAGGAAGTGGTCACAACATCAGATGAGTTTTTTAGCACCAAAAAAGTAGGGCAGATTCAATGTGGATTAAATTGGTACAAGTGGCTGAAAAAACCTCATTACTTCCGACTTGGAGATGCTCATCTCCCTTGGAAAATGCCATTTTTGGGAAACCCAGCCACACCAACGTTCCAAACCAATGGTTTTTTGTTAAGGTGAATTCCGCGAGTGCCGCGTTTGCGACATATGTGCTTCACAACTCGTTACAGGAGGCGGGGGTGCCATGAAAAACCCTCGTTTTTTTGGTGCAAGTTTTAGGAATCTTACGTAGTATACAAAAAGATATGTAACATGGAAATCAAGATACCAAGATAGTCCCGGTGTTTACAACATGGTTTCAACATTCGAAACATGCTGTCACATGCAAACACCTTTCTTTTGTGGCTAATGATTTCCGTAGAAATCTACTTAGAACGAACAAAAAATGTAGCCGGCATCAGGGTCCTTCACCTTGTATGGTGGGAAGTTTGGAAGTTTTGGTCAGTCACTCCAACGGCGGGAACGACGCCACCGTGAAGTTTTTTCGGGGGGAAAAATTGGGCTGTGGTTTTTGATGCATCGAGTTTTTGTGACACCCTGGAAGATTAACGGCTGGAACCTACAGCCATCACCCATGAAAAGAAAGGAAAATGATCTGAACCAAACCTCCATGATTATGTTCCATGTTAATCTTCAGGGGGGTATATAAAGGTTCTTGTACAAAGGTGATAGGCAGCTTGTAATCAACCAAAATTTTGCAGAACCTACTACTTTTTTAGGCACATTGCTGTTACTTTTTTTGCTCCTTTTTCCAAAAGCCTTGGAAAAAAGAAAACACGTGGATAGTTAGGATGGTACTCTGTGTTTTTTTTTCGAGGTGAATAGGTCGCCGTTGAAAAAAACCTGCATGTGCAGGTGATGAAACAAAGGAAAGAGAGCTGATTTTGGAGATGTCCGTCGCTGACGATGAAAAGCCGAAGAAGCAATTTGTTGAAATTGTTAGGATTAGTAGTGTTTGGGGTACATGTGATTAAATCGGAGCGTTCATTTAAATGAAACTGGGATTTCAATGTTTTGAACAACAGCATGACTTGATTTATTTCAAATGTTTTGGATTCAGAACATGTTGTTGTTTTGAATTGGGTAAGTCCAAGAACTTGTGGGCAGCACATGCGTTCTAGGGCCAGTGGGGCAAAGGGGAAATATGCACGTGACCCACGTGCAGTGGCCACAAGCGCTGTGGAAAAACAGCCGTTGGGTTTGGGATGTGACTTGCTGACGAGTCATTGGTGGCGATGGCCAATTCATACCAAGCCTCGACCCAAAATTGCCTTGAGATCTAGGGGAATTTTCCAACATAGCCCTTTGTTTAGTTGGAAATTCGGATCAAACATGCCCACATGGATTTGTTGAAGGTGACTTTGTACTTATCTACCATGGTAAATCACCATTATGGTGAATGTTTTTTTTTTTTGAGTTTTCAACCTTTTTTAGCAGAGCAACGTATGTACATGCCTGGAACCTCCCGCTTTGTGACACTCAACAACCACTAGAAGTTGAAACAACAAACATTTGGGTTGATTTCCTCAAATTTTGGAGGTCTTGCATTTTTTTTTTGCATCTTTCATGTTTTGGACCGCTTTGGCTGGGGACAAAAAATCTCTTATAAGGTCAAACCTAATTGCTCCCCCCGATCACTCTTGCACAATGCCTCCGCCCTCTCCGATCTACGCATCCAAGCGCCTAGCCGCTAGGAATCCGAGGTCTTTGAATAAGATTGAATAAGTTTGGGTTAGGAAAACACAGCTGCTTCATCTCATCTTTTTTTGTTACTCAACGCAAAATTTGGCGCGTTTGCGTTTTTTTTTTGAATGATTCCTGTGAATCAGATGGGTTTTGAGCAGTTGTGAATCCAAAGGGCGAGTCGATGGGTCACAGGTGACCAGGTCTTAGCCATTAAATTCATCGTGCAACGGTGGATGAATGGGGCCTGGTTCTCCGTGTTTCAGAGGTACCCGCTTTCCCTGTGCAACGGTGTGATGGTCCAATCCTTGGAAGTACTCGATGGTAGCCTGACGCCGAACTACTACCCAGTTATATGAGGAGCATAACAAGTATGACTGAACTAGAATCATGGAATGTAGCACAAGTTTTGTTACCTGTGCTCAAGTTTCTGCTAGGGATTCCGCGAAATTCAATCCCGGTGAACGAAAAGCTGGTCGATTTCGGAAGGGCTTCTGCTTGATGTTAGAGTTTTGGAGCATCAAACCCACCACGTCTCGGGTAATGTTTAAACAGCAGACATTAACGTCTTTTGTAGGGAAAAAAATCCACACAAAGCTTGCAAGCATCCAGGTACCCATTGTGTTTTTTTAAAGCTTGGGCTCAAACTTGGATACTTCATGGAAGGACGAGCTAAGATATGTTTCAGGGAAGCAATTTTTTTTTTGCATTTTTTGGATCCTGAAAACATGGAGTTTTTGTGACCACCGGGAAACACCTCCCAAATTTGGAAGACAAATCCTGATGCAAAGTCATTGCATTTCAAAAGATTTGGAACTTATTATTTTTTTAAAGTGCTCCGAAACACGCAACAAAGCCACGCACTTTGAAACACAACAGCATCGTTTTGCGACATTCCAAACAAACCATAACACCATCACTAGCAACTTCACGAAACAAGGCATGAGGACACATAAGGGTTCACACCTACGCAGCAACAGTGACCACAATCATTTCATTTCATTATAGGGAATATATACTTCTGAAATATAAATCTTCGCTTGCCACTATTACCATCTATTACCAGCGCGGTGACCAATCTGGCTCATAAACCCTTGATCCAGGTCTTTTGAACGGTCGTCTCAGCGTTACCTAGAACCCCCCCCGTTCCCCACCAAACCCAAAAAACTGAGCGATTGTCGTTCATAGCGACATGAATCCTTCCAGAGATGTGTCCAGCCTGCGCAGGCGTGGAATGAGTTTGTTTCCAGGGTGAGCTACTGTGAACATACATGCTATTTAGCTGAAGGATTTGTGTCAGATGGGTATCCAGCTGCTTCAATGGAATGTATATCCTTGACATGTAAGCTGTAAGCTCCTTTGATCAAACTCCCTTTTGATTTTTAACTTCAGCCAATGTCTGTCATGACATTTTTTGAGGTGCACCTTACATCCTGAGATGACGTGCTGATGCCTTCAAAGTATTTCTCGGACTCCTAGAGACTTGTAAGTATTCTGGGCGAATTATAGGAACTTCAAATCAGACAATCATAGAGCTTATACTGTCGTAGAATTCATGGCAATAACATGATTTGGAATTGACCAAGATGCTCTGCCATATTTATTTTGAAGTGGCTTGTGGTAGACACAACACCCTTGCATGATTTGATTCTAATGTGTCGTGGCAGTCATGGAACGGCAAAATCGCCTTTGAGAAAACTGAGGTGATTCATTGTCAGGAAGCTACCTTGAATGTGGCACAAGTATGAATTCTATGGAGGGATGGGATATGCATGTTTAAACATAGGTAATTAAACATCTCTCTCTAAATATATATATTTATAGATATACACATACGTATATATATATATATAAATATGCACTGGCAAAATCAATTTATGCACTTCTGATACATTTTCGTCTCAAACATTCCCTATCCATATACTTGTGTAAACGCAAGCACTTTGCGAAGCACTTGGTTTTCCCCAAAACCGTGGGAGGCTGCACCTCCACATCAGAGCTTTCTCAGAGGCTGGGGGACCGATGTTTTGTTCCAAAAGGTGTGATGGTTCTTGAAACAAAATTACTGGGTGGTGGCAACTCACATATTTTTTATGTTCATCCTGATCCCAAATTGGAAATGATCCAATTTGACGAGCATATTTTTCAAATGTGTTGAAACCACCAACTATATAGTCTTTTTCAAGGTCTTTGATTTTAAGAATTCCTTCGAGATTACTGTAGGATTTGTGTAGTTGGTGTTTTTACTCAAAGTACAGTTGTAAAGCAACATCAACCACCATTTGGGAGAATGTTTTTGTTTTTTTAGCATTTTACTTTTTCCAAGCATCGAAGATGCACATCCAAAATTAACAGCATATGATATAGTTTTGTTGTGATCAAGTCAACTTCCTTTCCAAAAAAAACCTGATCAAAAGACCTGTTGTTTTTGCAACGAGTATGTTGGGGGTTGGTTGGTTGGTTGGTTGGTTGACTGGTCATTGTATATTGAATCCTCCGGCCCAAAAAAGAAAAGATGGAGAAACATCATCTAGAAACCATTGATTTTGGAGCTTTCTCCATTTTTTGTTTCTTTTTTGGAAACCATTTAGAAATCACCTGGTTCTTGATTTTGGAGTTCCAGTCCTTTGGTTTTTGATTTCTTTTTTTTCCAATAAGAATCGGTGACATCACCTCCGTATATAACTGCCTGGAACCCCAAGGCCAACCATTTATAAATTGATGTTTGGTGAAACAACCATTTTCTATATAAAGATTTGGTTCATCATCCCATTGAAACAAGCATTTATAAATGGTTGTTTTTTGGGGTTCCAGGTATAATGTCAGTTGCCTCTGATGTAGCCTGGTCCCACCATGGAGTCATGAGGTGATAATGATGACACCCCCATGGGTTCATGTCGCTGAAAAGGTTCCCCCAGCCTTTGAAAATTTAAAATCAAATCTTTTTTCTTTTGAAGGGGATATTTCAGGGTGGAAACGTTTAGGTAGCTTTTGGAATTGGGGCCAAAGAAACGAAGCAACTGGTAGTCTACAGCAAGTGTTTCAGAAATTTATCGTCATTTTTGGATGATGAACCTGATTTCATCCAAAATAAACACTCTCCAGCACCAGCAATGATGGCAATGCTTACTTCACCCGCGTGGTTTCAAGGAGATTCCTACTCACTCCTTGGTAATCTGGACATCAATCACGCGACTCATTTGAGCACCCCAAACAAACAAGCCAATGGAAAAAAACCTTTCCAGGGTATGTTTGGGTTTTGTTCTCGAAAAGAGGTCAAATAACTAGCCACAAAAAAGGGGGGATTGCGTTTTTCGCCATAAGGATCTACTAACGCAAAACACCATCCAGTTTTTTCAAATGTCACGGGAACGTCGCGGGAGATGATTTTTTTCAAGGCACCCAAGGGCGGGGTCTTGATGCATGACCGCTCTGGTACGGACAGCTCAGCGATGGTGGGAAGCTTCCTACACCTTGGATCTACTGTACCCCACAACTCAGGATGCTGCCTCGTGGCGAAAAAATGAAGGTTTAGCTTGAGATCTCTTGAAAACAGAAATCTAAGCTATCTTGGTAGTGACGGTCGGCAGCATCCTGGGGGGGGGTGGGGGGTAAAATTCCAACCTATACCAATCGCTAGTGGGACCTTTGTTTCACCCACTTTGAAGGTTGAAATCCATCTACAAAAAACTCCCCACTGGAAAGGTAATTCCATGTACTGTAGCTTTTTCTTATATCGGAGATCCTAAGTAAGAATCAGTCATTCGAATGGACCGGAGGTGACTTATATAAACAGATGGTAGTTGAGAATTCAATCCATGGCTATGATCGCCAAAATGATCATGTAAGGCGAATTGGTGATTATTTGGGACCGGATTTCAATTGTGATGCACTCATGAATTTCAATCTTTTCTCCACCCATTTGGATCCCACAATTTCTACAGCAGCCAAAACCAGTGTACATAAACAGATTTGAGTCGCTGCATGATTGGACGGATATATTTATGTTATATATAGATGCATAAAAAGGTGAGACAAAAGCAACCAATCTAAACAACCATTTTTACCCTCTGGTAAACTAACATAGCAATGGAAAACCACCATTTCCAATAGGAGATACATCTTCAAATACTGGATTTCCCATTGCTATGTTAGTCTACCGGAGTGTAGATCCAATTGCTTCAAAAAATTCTCATCTGAATCTTGGATGGGTCCAGGAGTCCAACCTGCAGTTTCTCCACATTCAAAAATCAACCTCCAAAAACCCAACAACGGCCCCAACCGCTCACGCCAACAACATCGGGCGTCATTAGCTTAGGCGAAGAGGGCTGCTGGCAACGACGCTTTACAAAGGTTGGGGTTTGTTTTTTTGCTGAACAAAATCCATGGAACGCCACCGAAATTTATCGAAAAACCTGAAAGTTGGTGGTTTGAAAGGTTCGATGTTTTTCCTAAAAGCCAATGGAGTTTTTTTTCAGGTGGAACCCGGCGTAGTTTTCAGGGGTGTATTTGTTTTGTGAAAAAACTCTGAAACATATATCAATTAGGACCTGCTAAAACCCTGGGAACTAAGTGGGTAAATGATCTATTATTCATTTTTGTGAAGGGAACTTTTGGATCTTCACTACATATCGTGAGTTGATAAGGCCAAACTATATGGCTTTTGGTTTGAAAGTGTGCAGAAAGATTTAAACAGAGCTCATCTAGCAGAGTAATTAATACTGTTGATGGAAGAAATCCTGCACCAGTTGATAGGTAGTTTCTCCCATTATTTACGAGCTTTTTGCATCCCAGGTGGTGCATGATTTCCATCAATCGGATGAAGTGTGTTATTTGCTTCGATGCAGTAAATCCTTTTCTAGACTCTCGACTTGTCCATGGAATGTTCAATTACAGAAGGTACCTTGGAAGAACCCGAAACAACCAAAGATCTTGCAGGCAATTAAGAAGCATTGCCTGCAAATTCATTCAGCATAGACACAGACATTTCGGCTAAAGTGTCCCTTTCAATAGGGTGAAATTGCCGAGTTTCAAGCAATCATATTATTTAGTGGAGTAAAAGATGGGCCCTGCCAGTTAGAAATGGAGTTACAACCCCTAGAAAGATATAGGCCTTGAAATGGGCAACTGGGGTTATTTCACCCCCTATAAGTAGAGTTAGAACCCTAGTCATAACTGGTTTTTGGGCTCATCTTGTAAGCTTAACATCTATTTTTTTAACATGTGGATCCACCTGTCTTTTGACGTGACATCGTGTTTTCCATGATGTGACACGTTGGTTTTTGAAGCAGTGACATCAATGAAATCAGTGGGTATCCGGGATTGACTCAGCAATTCTTCGGAATTTATGGCCACTTCCATGATTTCCTACCAGATTCCCACCATCCAATGTTGCGCTGAAGAATTTTTTTTTGCACCAACCTGGAAAACAAGTTGCTGTTAATTTCCATCAACATTAATTACCTCTAAAACCAGCCACATTTGCCTTAAAAATGGTACTTCCTAGGTTTTCCAGGAAGTGGTGAATCGTATTTTTTTTTCATTTGACGCCACGATAAGAATCTCCTTCAGAAAGCTCTCCCGGCATCCCTTCGATTCGAGTGGAACCAAACATCGCGCGGAATGGACCTAAAGTCACCGAGCCTAAATGGTCCAGAGCATGGAATTCGGAATATAAAACTCACAGCCATCATCAACAAGAGATGATTCACTTAGATCAAACTCCCACAACATTTGAATCAATTCTCTTTTCTTAAACCTTTTAAAGTGCAAAAAATTCAGCCAAACAGAAAAATCCACGAGAGTTGTTCTTTAGTTTATCCTCAGTTAATAGCTATACAAACAAAAAAAGGGAACCACCAAAAAGCCACCGTGAAAAAAAAATCCGTCCCTCCATATCCTGCATCTCAAATGGTCAGGCAAAACGCAAGAGGGTGGCCATGTTGCAGCAGATGCTTCGATCCAACGAGAACATCCTAAAACTGGGTGGTGGCAACTCAAATATTTTTTATTTCCACCCCTATTTGGGGAAATGGTCCAAATTGACTATCATTTTTCAGATGTGTTGGTTCAACCATCAACCAGCCTTGGATTTGTTTTTTGCGAGAGACTTTTTTTAAAACTACGTACCATGGGGCAAATCTACGATCCGACAAAACCCACCAATTTGGGAGAGTGTTTGCTTGGGGACTTTTTCCCGGAACGCATCGAAATTGCAAATCCAAGACCCCAAAACGCGAAAAACCCTGAGGGGATGGATGCATGGTGGATGCATTTGCATGAGAAGATTGTTGATGTTGATGTGTTGTCTTGGTTGGTTATTTTTTTTTGGTGGGGTAACCGCGATTTCTTGGAGGATTCAAAAAAATGGATTCAGTGTTTTTTGGTTGAAATACTGTCTCTGTTTATATGCCAAATTGGGGTTTTGGTGGATTTATTTGTGGAACCATGACGATTGACGTCAGGTTATTTTTATTATCACAGGGGACACCCTCCCTTAGAATGAGAAAAAAAAAGGTGTTTGAAAATAATAGTATGATTCACTATGCAGATGGGTCTGTCTTGGCGTGCTTCAAAATTGGGACTCGAAATCCATTGCTTCCCGACAAACACATGCATTTTGAAGGTGGTTTTGATCCTTCCTGAATTCCTTACATCCCAAAATAGAACCAAGAGGCAGTTTTCGTGCAGTTTTGGTGGTAGAATCATACCGTCATACTTGGCTGGTTCCTTTTTGTGGTCCGGAGGAACTATGCTGTAATAGATTTTGAAGGTTATGGCATGATGATGGGATGGTTGTGGGTTTTGAAATGTATCCCTTTCTTTCGATAAAACATCTGTCGACTCCTGAGATAAAACATCTTGAGGAACTGAAATTTTGTGAAATTTGAAAAAAGTAAGTTCCGTAGATAAAGAGCGATTTTTAGGTTACTGTATATGTTTCACAGGAAGATAGGGTATGAGAAGATTGATTGGAAATAGAAGATGGGATTTTGTGTGGGAGGAGGTAGATTTATACAATATAAATCGGTAAATTATAGGCTACCCCCTAGTAAAAGGTTTGGAATCTGGAGAATCAGCCTTGCTTTTGCTTTATATAAGAGGAGTATTCTGCAGTTTTTTTTTGCGGCTGCTATCTCTCTCCGAAGCCAGTGTTTTTGGAAACAATTCAATAGCAATTTGAGAGATTTATATCTCACGGGATCATTTAACTGACATAAACTGGAGCCATAGCAGGATCAAACAATACTACAATGTATGATGAATATTTTGAGTGATTTGCCAGAAGAGTTCTCGCACACTGTTTGGCCTGGGATACCACCATGACCTCCTGACCGTGCAGCGTGTATATATTAGCATATACATATATATGTGGTCAAATTATAGCGACCTCACACGACCTCACCCCAAATAGTCGTTTAGTAAGGGAATTCCCCTTGTTTCAAGGACATCTAGGTTGGTGAAATATAATAATTTGACCAGATATATATATATATATATAATACATATATATATATAGATATATATATAGCCATTGATTACTGGTTGCTGCATGCCATTGCGGCATTTTTAGAGGACGGTCATGACCCCCACCTAGGATCAATGCTGCACACGATCAGCTGCGGGTTTGGGGTTCCCAGGAATTACATGCTGTTGGAATCTATTGAACGTGGAACGCATGTTTTCCTCGGCGCCAGAAAATGATGGAAAGGTTGTGCTATGGAACCTGTGACGCGTGTAAAACTGGGTGTAGTGGAACGTGTACGTTTTTGATTCTTGGATAGTAATGGTTGGCTAGTAGTTTCTGGGTTATGAAAGGGATTATCACTTGGGGATCAACATACTCCAAGCTTAACATTGATGCAAACCTCAAGGTGTCTGACCTCAACCAAAAAGTTCTGACCTCAACATCGCCACCAACGTGGGACCAATTCTCCAAATTTTCACAAAACGCACCACTGGGAGGTGTTTTATGAGCTCAGCCGGCAGCGTATGCTGGACAAAAAGAGGTGCCAACCCGGGCAGAAAACCACCACACCGCCGACCGGTTGATATTTGGTCAAATTTCATCGCGACCGAAAACATGAGTTTTTGGCCCCCGAAAGGTTATATAGCTTTTTGGAAGGGAAATGGCACCCCTTATTTCATGGAAATCTATGTAGGTTGGTGAGATATTATAGATTGGGCATATGATATGGGATTGTAGTTACGACCCAACTATATTGGGATTATTTAAGAAGCCATGAAGTAAGGATCCTGGAATGAACCAATCAGCATTTCTACGCAACTTACAGCGACCTTTTTCCGCCGCGGTTGGTCACCCCAAAAGGTAATGAAAAGTAAGGGAATCCGATTCCCAAACTGGCCGAAACATTCAGGTTTACGAATTATAATAATTTGCCGAGATAATTTGGCCAGATGGGGGAAAACCAACTCACATAGAAGTTCTCAACTTTTTTATCAGCTTTTTTGAGGGGGACCCAACCAGATTTCATGGGAAAACCCATGGAAAACCACGGGTTTTTCATAGTTGGACAGGTGTCCATTCGCTTCCAACTCGGCAAAGAAAATACCGATACCAAGCGGGGAATGTATCTAGCACCTATAGCCTATAGATATGGTCATTTTTGGGTATGAAACGCTAAGTCATTAATGAATTGGAAGTTTTGGAAAAAACATCAGGCGTATATGTGTTGGGGTGTGTTTCCGCCCCCCCCCCCATAAATCACACATGCAATAAGATCTGTAAAGCTAAGTTCGGGTTCCCAAACTTCACGAAGTTCAGGATTGTTTCAAACAAAGAGCGAATCGTCACCAGCAAACTGAATGCAAAGCCCAACGGTAACAACACGTCACAAGCGTTTGAAAGCTTGGTACACTCCCTGCACCTACATACTATTGATATCTATTGATGGAAATCCGGCTAACCAGTTGAGGTTGGTAGTTTATCCCATTATTTTCAAGGTTTTGTACATCCCTGGTGCGGAATTTCTTTCATCAACAGTAGGCCCTGAAAATAGGCCATCTCAAAAGGACATTTCATCTTCCAATCATTGATTTCCATGGGATGTATCAATTTTAGGGAGGAGATTCTTTGTATCTGTCTAGGACTCAAACAAAAAACCAGAAAGGCACCCAATGATGACACCTACAAGGAAAAGACGTATCCAACGGTCTACTAATTTGGTTTTCCTACCTGGAAAACCTCCCAGTTGCTGTTTAATGTCCATCAACTCTAGCCCTAAAGCCAGTCACTTTGGTTGCCTAAGAGAATGGGAAAAAACTATGGATTTTCCAGGTAGATCTGATCTTCAAGAATCTGACGGCTTGAAAATCTCCTCACTTTCGACTTGCCGTCAGGATCAGTGAAGACGATGCTCTGAAGTTTGCCCGTATTGATGAACGCCTCTTCCAGTTGTCGGGGACACCTTGGGTCAATGCCTTGGGGGTGGGATGTTCCTTCCTTGTGGATTTTTGAAAAGTTTGAAACTGGTTGAAAGTGAACAGTTTCTTTGACCCCTCAAAAAGAGCTGTTACAAAAATCATTGACATATGCTTTGGGGTTGTCCCCCTTCCCAGTCATAGTCACCACCACGATGTGATTGTTCACACTTTGAGGCGACGAAGGGGTGCTGAAGTAAACATTTTTCACTCGCCAACTCGGAAGAGGGATAACCCAAGACATATGCAATGACACCAGTACCGGATTTTTCTTCAGTCACTGATGTAGGAGGTCTGTTTGGACTCCAAATCACGTTGTAGATTTCTTTTTCACACGTTAAGATCAAACATATATATATATACATAATATACATACATATACACTGTATATAGGTACAGTTATTCTAGCTTGTCTTGGGTGAAATCTGTTTTAGCTGAACCTTTTGGTGTAGTGATGCAACGCTGGTATAGTTTCTATTTCTTGAAGTGAACCATGAGCTGCTTCAATCAGCACTGGTCCAAAACTATTCCCTTTTTCTGTTCCATTATGGTAGTTCCAACGTCAACATACCTTTGATTACATGAACGTATATATATATATATATACATATATGTGAATATCTTGTATAAATATATATGTACACACACGCACATATATATATATATACGTGTAATTATAGTATACATATCATGTAATATGTATATATATAGACATCAATATACTAGGGTTTACCACAGGATTTTGAATCAAAGAATATTCCCTTCGATCATTGGGGTTCTGTCTAAGATAGTCAGGCTCATGATGGCTTATGGGCGAACCAATGACATCAGCCGATTGACTCCAGCCTGCTCAATTTACTAACATTTTCCATGTACCGAGTATCAACCTCTTGCATTTACCCTCCCTAAAACTAACATAGCCCTCTGGTAAGGCATGTTTGAGTCGATGAATTTCCTTTTCCCAAGCTGGGATATGTTAGTTCATGTTAGTTCCAGTACTTTTGAAAGCAAAAGCCATCCAGAAAGCTGTTGATATTGGGCAAGGCAAATTTCATCTCAACCTTCCCCGCCGGCTGGTCAGCCCCAAATGGTGGTTGGTTGGAAGGGAATCCCTCTAAAATATTCTTAATTCAGGTTAGAAAATATACACTCTCTGAAACTAACAGGCCAACTTCCATAGCACCTGAGAATGGATGGTTGGAATATGTTGGACTACAAATTTCTTTTTGGAATGGCTTATTTTCAGGTTTACCGGAGTGTAGTAATTTCCCCAGACTAAAGATGAAGAGATCATTATTCTACTGGCCATGTGGCTGGCAGATTCCCGCAGCCCGAGATATGCTCTTCAAGTGAACTAAAAGATATGTATGTATACATATATATATATATA
>DF242017.1:113656-125827 GCA_000507305.1 Breviolum minutum Mf 1.05b.01 | reverse complement strand
TTTTCCGAGGCAAAAAGATCCACTGCAACGAGAGTCCTTTTGATTGCAACAACATGTTTTGGATGAAAACAAAAAGGACGTTGTTATTGTTGTTGTTGTTATTGTTGTTGTTGTTGTTGTTGTTCTTATTCTTGTTCTTGTTCTTGTTCTTGTTTGCTTCCAACCCCCCCAAAGAAAAAATGTGTGGGGTGATGGATTAAACCGTGAGACATGAAACAAATGAAACGGGGGAAATATTTTAAATTTTAAATGTTTCAATTCAATTCATCCAGGATTTTTGATGATTCCAATTGTCTTGCAGATGAATCAGCCGAAACATATTCCGTGGTGGGATTTTTGGGCGTGCTGAAGGTCGCTAAAGGCACCCGTTTCGAAATGCCGTTGTTCGTCATGGCTTTCACTAGCTAGCAGTGATCAAACCTCTGGTGATAAACCTCTTGTGTTTTGGGCGGGTTTTGCTACCTCTTTCTGCAAATCAAATTTGCAAGAAACCCATTCCCCATTCTGTAACATAAATGATAAGAATTGGAACAAACCATGCATTCAGGGTTCTGTTCTAAACCAATCAAGATTCTTTTGAATGGAAAGATGTGTTTTTTGTTGCCACTACTTAATTTTAGAGAGGCTGGGAAACCTTTGCGCCTCTTCTCAAAAACCGGAAGGGTGGGAGTTAGATAGACAACAACCAATGGCGGGACATGGATAGGTGGATAGGTATGGAACTATTCTAAGCTGCACAGAGACAGGGTTATTGGGTTACAACCCTTCAATATGGGAAATGGTTGGGTAACCAAATAACATCAAATATCAAATAACCCTGTCTATGTGCAGCTGAGTATTTGGCAACCTTTCAACAGGAAACCCTACAGAATCTTTCTTGAAGGCGAGGGAAATTCTGTTCGAAACAGACAGTCAACACTTTGCTCACCTCACTGGACAATTAAAAAAACTACCACATAATCCCGAAAAAAACAACGCCGGCTATTTCCTGGGAGGGGTGGCATTTGGGGGTGTGGGCCCCTTAGATTCTCATGAAACATATTTCCAAGTTTCCAAGCGGATTTTTTGTGAGATGGAAGGTTCTATGAGGCCAAGAAGCAGTTTCATCCAGACTACGTGCGATTCTCAGTAAAGTAAGGCTACAAGATGGGAAGATGGGCTTGGTTAAAAATAGACCTATAAATGGCCTTATAAATGGGTAACACCCCTATAAGTGGAGCTACAAGCCTACTTATCACAGGTAGGGGCCCATCTTGTATCCATTGAATGGGTCGAGTGGATTGGATTTTCGGTGTGGTTTTGATCCGTTGTGTGTGATAACTGAAACTTCTCCACAAGTAGTTGACACAAGCAGCCTACCCGGGGGTCCCAAAACATTGCGTATCATTGCAAGTTGCTGGACAAACACGGCCAAGAGAGTGTCCAAACCATTGGGGCTCCGCCAAAGGTTAAATACAAATATATATATATATATATATTCACTCATATTCAATGATGTTGGTGTGTGTGTTTTCTTTTTTTCTGCTGGCCTTCTATGATTTCAGGAAATCGAAAAAAGGGTGACAAGAATTCAATGCTTGCATGTCTAAACGAAAATAATATATCACTATTTATATTCATATTACATATCACCATGTGTGATGATTAAGTATATATGTCTAATAATGTCTAATTTTTGATAAACGTGAATCACCAGAAGCATCACTATTCCAAAAAAACAGTTCTAATACTGTTGATGGAAGACATCCTGCACCACCTGAGATGTACAAAGCCTTGATATTCTCAATATCCACTGGTTAGCCGGATTTCAGGCATCAACAGTATCACCCAAATTTTTGGGAAGTTCTCGACGTGTTTCCTTCGTTTCGTTTTTTTCGTTTCGGCACGGTGCTTGCAGAGCGCGGCATGGGGACCGCGGCTTGACCTAGGTCCGGAAACATTTCGCGCTGGGAAGAGAGGAGGACGAGTGACCGGCGTTTACGTCGGAAGTCTTTCCCAGGCCGAAAAGGCCGTTTCACCGAAAACAAAAGAAATTTGTAGCACATATTTTTCCCAAAAATGATGGCAAAATTCCTTTTAGTGTTAGTAAAACAAAAAGATATATGATTTGTGAAGATATCCGAAGATACATTTAGAATGATCTTGAAAGAAGTAGATTTTAAGGGTGTGAACTTCTTGGATTTGCGGTTTGTTTTTTCTCTTAGCAGCGAAAAAGGCGTTTTGAAGCAAAAAGGAACAGGATGGGGCAGGTCCTTTCCCTTAGCGTTGAGTAGTTTCAATGTTAGATTTTCTTTCTGCCCTCGAAATGCATCTCAAAAATTGTATTCGATTTTGGGCAAGATACGAACGAAATTTCGATCAAACGATTTTGTTTTTTGATCTGGCAAGGCCCTGACTTTGAAATACCTTTGGAAGATCAAGATATCTTGAATGTAAATCACTAGGTGATGGTTTCAACTTTTTTATTTTCACCCCTGGCCCCTACTTATCCTACTTTGGGAAATGATCCAATTGGCTAATGTTTTTCAGATGGCTTGAAACCAGCAACCAGATCAGTTTTTGTCTTGCAGGTGCCCCTTTCACCTGCATCGTTGCTTGTTTGAGGCCTGGAAGATGATAAGTGTTCCACAAACTATTGCTGTCCTCCATCCCATCATCTCTGCTGAATCAAGCTGACAGATCGGCATGGCGACAAAACACCATGCGACCCAAACCACTTCAAACTCAACACAGGAAGGGTGCCACCTATCCAGGACTGGTCAGCTCACGTGGGATAACCCCTGTTTCGCCCCACATGTCGAACTGACAAACGTTCAACCCAAAGGAAAACGAGGAAAGGGGTGGGAACGCCCCTGAAGCCAACCACTCACCCGAAAAAAAACGATGGCAGCATTACAGCAACACAAAAAAAATCCAAGGGGTTGAAAAACTCACAAAAAAGAAGCCCAAACTCACCCAAAACAAAGCTATAAAACTCTGCGGAAACTCTCCTTCGACGATGGTCACTGGTCCTCCAGAGGCTTGTTGATTTGGGTTGGTTGATGGACCACGCCGAGCTGTGAATGTATCGAGATGTTGGTTGACGGAAGCGTAGGAGAAGTGTTTCCGCCAGGGATTTTTGATGAATTTTTTCAGCTCCAAACTTTAGAGTTTCATGGCTTTTCCAAAAAGGTGCACAGAATGTGAGGAACCTGGAACACGAGGGGAACATGTTTGAAAGGCAATTTGAGAGCTGAGTTTCAAGTTGGAAATTGAACACTAGTTTTCCAACAGACATTCCGCTTTTAGGCTTTTGGGTCAGTCTATGAGATTTCTTTCATCTCATTTTTTTTCGCCCCACAAAAACTGGAGGAGGAAGCTGAGGTGTTTCCATTGTGCACAAATCTCGCTCGCTCCCGTTGCCTTCTCTTCAAGTGAATCACATACTGCCTACCTTGAGCTGCTTCTATTTGTTGCTAGACCTTCTTGAAAGAAATTGAAACATTTTTGTTTTCATTTCAGGATTCACCCGTCAACAACAAAAAAACGGCGTGTCGGTCCCGCCATGGCGAGTGCGGACTTTGAACATGTCCTTGACAGCGTGCTGCGACGCCTTCGAGAAGACTTGCTAGCAGCGCATCAAGGGGTGGCCCCAGCAACACCTACCGCTCAAACAAATGGCACAAATGGCACCATGTTCCCGAAGTTTCAGTCGACAGAGGATGACCGTGGCGAACTAGATTCAACCTCCAGAAGATCTTCCGCGAGCGATGCGATGATGAACGAATTGGAGGAAGAAGTGGCCAATGCTGCTAAGAATAAAACAGAACTTTTGAAGGGAATGAGTCAGAGAGAAGCCTTATCTACAAGCCATCGTTTACGTGTGCGTTTAGGAGCCATCTCCACCAGCAAGCTGGTATCTGGTCAGACCTTGTATGATGCTGTCCTGGCACTGGGCTTGACAAGATATAGCTTGGACGATATGAATGAGCTGGTGGATGCAGTGGCGGAGTATATCAACCTTGAATTTCCATCGGTGACTGGGCAGAACCTTTCATTTCTTTAAGGTTTATAAGGTTTATATACAATATATGTATATATAAATACACATACACATTTACATATACATACATATATACATACATATATATATATAGACTCATAAACTATGTGCATTCTAGGTCCTTCTTGTGGTGGTTGATATATACTATTCCGATTTTAGCTGAAGCTTTTATTTTCATGATTTTTTCACCTCAAATACCTGGAAAAAACATCCCGAGTCAGCTGGCGTTGTGTCTTTTTTTTGTAGAAGTGTCTTGATTGATGTTTCTTTTCTTGCATTGTTGCCGTTTTCCCTTAAGACAACAGTTGCTTTTTTTTTGTTGTTGCCCCAAAAAAGTCGGGTCGGTCAATTCATGAGCAAAAAATTTCGACATTTTTCCATCCAACCAACCACCATCCATCCAACCATCCCACTGAATCCATCCAACCTTCCCAACTCCCAACCATCCCTGGCAGATGACTTCGGGTTCGGCCAGCGAGACCGAGCGTGTGGTGGATTCCTTCGGTTTGGCTTCTCCAGTCTGGAGCTGGCCTGTCGATGAGGTGAGTGAGAATCAAACTCTGGGAAAATTTGCTGTTTTTTTAAGGGATTACACCCCTGAAAACTAACATGGAACCCAAAAATTGGTAGTTTGTAGATGTTTCTCCCTTTCCAAGGCATTATTTTCAGGTTCCATGTTAGTTTTCTGGAGGGTATACTACCTAGTTATTATAGGGATTATATATAAGACTTTACAAGGATTCCTATGAACCAATCAGTATTTCAATTCCATTGTCATTTGTGGGATTTTTGAGCCCTCAAAACGGCCAAGGTGGCGCGGATGAATTCAACGGATGATCCCAAAAGGACAGAATCCAAGAGAAAGAAGAAGGATCAGTCAGTGGTGCCTGCACAAGCATTGATGGAACTCTTCTTGGATATGGATACCACACTTCCAAGGAAGATCTTCAATCCAGATCTCTTCAAGCAGTGACTTGCCCTCAAAGTCGACTTGGGGACTTGGGTGATTTGTACAACACTTACCACAAGAAAGTGTGTTTGCTCATGTTTTCTCCCCAAAGATTGGCATAGAACCTGAAAATGATGGTTTGGTTCAGATGATTGAAACCTCTTCCAGGGGTCCCGTGTTCTCAGGTTTTGATGTTAATCTTCCGGGGTGTATGCCATTTTCGCTATGATTTTATAGAGTGGTCTGAAAAACCATCCAAAAACCACCCCTCTCCTGCTAGGTTTCAATCTATCAAGGACCGGTGAGATCTGGAATCCATGGGGCGACCGGTTGTTGATATGGAAATCCACGCATGGTTGGTGTCTTTTTGGAAGATCAGGGCGTAGTTAGATAAATAGATTCCTAAATAGATCAATACAAATAGATAGATCAAAAATAGATAGATAGATAGATAGATAGATAGATAGATAGATAGATAGATAGATAGATAGATAGATAGATAGATAGATAGATAGATAGATAGATAGATAGATAGATAGATAGATAGATAGATAGATAGATAGATAGATAGATAGATAGATAGATAGATAGATAGATAGATAGATAGATAGATAGATAGATAGATAGATAGATAGATAGATAGATAGATAGATAGATAGATAGATAGATAGATAGATAGATAGATAGATAGATAGATAGATAGATAGATAGATAGATAGATAGATAGATAGATAGATAGATAGATAGATAGATAGATAGATAGATAGATAGATAGATAGATAGATAGATAGATAGATAGATAGATAGATAGATAGATAGATAGATAGATAGATAGATAGATAGATAGATAGATAGATAGATAGATAGATAGATAGATAGATAGATAGATAGATAGATAGATAGATAGATAGATAGATAGATAGATAGATAGATAGATAGATAGATAGATAGATAGATAGATAGATAGATAGATAGATAGATAGATAGATAGATAGATAGATAGATAGATAGATAGATAGATAGATAGATAGATAGATAGATAGATAGATAGATAGATAGATAGATAGATAGATAGATAGATAGATAGATAGATAGATAGATAGATGGATAGATAGATAGATAGATAGATAGATAGATAGATAGATAGATAGATAGATAGATAGATAGATAGATAGATAGATAGATAGATAGATAGATAGATAGATAGATAGATACATAGAAAGATAGAAAGATAGATAGATAGATAGATAGATAGGTAAATGATAGATTAGTAGGCAAATAGATAGATGAATTAAGAAATGATAGATATAATCGAATAGATATACATACATAATATATACCATGAGTGCCTTGTTTTTGGGAGGCATCCAATCTTTTCACTGTGAAGCTGCTTGGTTTGATGTGAAAGAAGCTGGTGAATCACACCAGGGTTTGGTAGCCGGGACCCTAAATTTTAACAGTGAAAGCACCTAAAAATGATGGGCCTTCCAATGCCGGAATCTCGATCCTTTGGTTTTCAGGGGTTCATTTGAAATCGGTGCTTTCACTGTGCAGGTACTTTGGGAGGGGAACTTTTCCCCCCAAAGTTTAACTCCTGGAAAACTAAAAGGGAGTTTCCGAAAATGGTGGTACCCCCTAATAGGGTTTCTCCATTGTTTTAACCATCCATTTTGGGGTACCACTGTTTTTGGAAACACCTAAAAGATGTTGCTTTCAATCCAGGAATCTTCTTTTTTTCTCTTGGCTGCAATGAGTATTTTCAGGGCAGTGTACCTTCGTGGTGGATAATTTTTTCTTTCACACCACCATTTTTTGGTGGTGTGTAAAAACATAGGGTAAATATGGGTAAATCCTTGGTATGATGATTTGACCCGCAAAAAACCGGGGTCACCACCTTGGCCCGGGTTTCCGGGTTGGTTTGTTTACGTCTGTTACCGTCAGGAGATCTTGTTGGCAGGTGAAACGAATCGACTGGTTGCTGAGCTAACGTTTGTCAGGAGCAAAGTTTTGGCCGGTGGGTTGGAAAGTACCTGGAGGCTACTTGGAGGATCATCCCATTTACTTGGATGTCCCGGGACGGAAGTGGATGGATCAATGGTGATTGGATCAATGGCTTATTTCACCTACTTGTTTGCATGCGGTATATTGGGGTTACAATCCACTTATCCTCACCTTTTACTAACTTCCTGGGACATCCTAATAGTAAGTAGTTAGGATCACCACCATTTATTACCGCCATGGAGTTAAAGGCCATTTGGAAGGGGTCCCACAACCCCAAGTCTTGGCGAGTTAAGGTATGATGGTTACTAACTACTTACAAGTCATGGGATGATCCTCCAAGTACCCTTGAGGGAACGATCACATATCCCCCACGTCATGTGGCACTTTATGGAGGGTTTCATCACCTAAATCTCCCAAATCTCAACTGGTTTGGGGATTTACTTCATGAATTTTCCAACCACTAAACCCAAGAAAACCCGAGTTCCATCTTAAAATGGATCTATATAGTTTGATATCGAAAAACAAGACCATGTTTTTTCTTTTCACCACGAAGAAATTCATGGGGATTTACCCTGTTGTACTGAGTCCAGCGCGGTGGTAACCCTAGTTGCGCCATGTGGCAAATAGGACCGTACAGCAAAGATCTAGGATACATACTCTCCCTGAAACTAAAATCATAGCACTTGAAAATCACTGGCTGGAAGATGATTTTTTTTTGGGGAGGACCTATTTTCAGGGGCCATGTCAGTTTCAGGGAGTGCATGTGGAAAGGTACGACATATTTGATCTTGGAATAGATGACCATACGTCAAACATGTAGGCCTTCATACTTCGAGAAATCCTGCATCCATAAAGATAAAGCACTGCAAATGAATGGAATGTTCTCCATGGCCATTCAACCACCCCCCCTGTTCCCACCCCTTCCCCACAGGAATAAGATATACTCAGGCTGTATGGGTATGTTTGCATATTGGGGACCCTGAAAGTAGTAGATTATAATCTATAGTACAGTAGGATACTCAACATGTTTCAATAGTTGTTTCTGGTTCCCCTAATAGGTGGTAGGTAATATATAATCACCCAATTGGCAATATATACCACTTATATACCACTTATGTTAGTGCTTTTTATTGTCCCCCAATTTTTGATATACACATACATGCCAGCACCTTCCAGTTGGCGTGCAAATATAGAAGTTGGTGAATTGACAAGTCTTTATGGAACCATGTAAGGCACCCAAACTGGAAGGTGCAGGTACCCTCCAGGTAACTAACATAGATGATTTTTCTCTTCCACAGGTGGGATATATTTTAGTTTCTAGGAGTTTTACACCTTTTATTTTTTGGTGTATCTCCATTTGATAATCTCACCTTATTTTTTTCAGAGTCCCCTATCATCATCTGAGCGGATATCGCTAGGATCAACGACTTGGCAGCGCCACCTGAAGCCTTGCACCCGGTGATGTATCTGGAACCTTTTGTGGCTGTTCCTTGGTAACCTCCTGGGTCAAGAGGAAACTTTTGGCCGTGAAGGGATGTGATTTGCCAAGATGTTGGGGGCGGGGTGACTGTACTTGTACCAGGAAACAACGGAAACAACTAAAAAGGAAAAGGCAACAGAAGATCCAGCATTTTTCGTATGTGAGATGCATCTTCATAAATGATTGGTGTACAAAGACTTGGCCCCACTTTCGACGTGCGGTTGTTTCTATTTGACGTTAGACTGCGGTGTTCTTTTGATCCATCCATTTTGGGGCTCATTTTGTTGGGGGTAAAATCTCGCAGTTTTGTTTGAAAAAAAAGACATAAAAACCGTTCAGGTTCTTATCATTGCAAATGGCATTATGATTGGTTTTCAAACCTCGCCACAATATGAAGATTGGGATGGCTGGATTTATTTGGAGTTGACTTTCATTATCTTCTTATTGCTGGAAATGGGACTTCGCATACGTTTATTGCGATGCAAGAATTATTGGTGTGGCGCTGATCGGTTGTGGAATTTCTTCGATTGCTTTTTAGCCTTGAGTGGAATCGCAGATATCGCAGTGCAAGCTTTCAGTCATCAAAATCCAGATCTCCCGGCGACATCTTTGTTGCGATTCTGTCGATTGATCAGGCAATGGGCAACAAAAAAATGAAAGAACACATGTCGTGGTGATACAAGTTGGCCTTTTGATCCTTAGTTGCGGGTCACTCAACCGTTGAAAAGGTCACTTAACCAAAAAGGTCACCAGCCGAATTGCCAGGATGGTGAGTTGAAAAAAACCTGGCAGTTCTTTGTTGACTCAAAGACTTGTAGAACGTGTCCCATTTGGAATGATTGGAACATGGATAATTTTGTGTTGTGTTGGTACGTACTTGGTGTCCTAGTTTTCCAACGAAGTAACACTGTTGGCTGGAAATCTGGCGAATCAGTTGATGATGAGTAGTTTAACCCACCTGATTTATTGGATTTCATATGGCCAACTTGGCTTTAGGATTGGACTGTTTTCAAGAAAACGCGAAGATTTGCCATTGGACATGGCGGCCAAAATGAGTTCCAAACGCACGAATTGAACCCCCAATGGATTTGTAAGAGGTTCCTAGGTCCTAAGTTTTAGAATCAGGAAAAAAGAGACGGGCGATGTACAGGGCTTTTCCAGGTGTTGTTGTCATTGTTGGCTTTGGACCATCTCTTTGTCTCGCTGAGACTTTGAGACACCGGAAATGCCAAACGGACGATGCCAGGCTGGTACGCGTGGTGAAAGTTTTTCGATTGAAAATGATGAAAGATTTGCGCTTGATGGTGAAAGGTTTGATCGCTGGGATTAGAACATTGACCTTGGCCTTCACTCTGCTCTTCGCCGTCGTATATGCCCACTAGCCTTTAGTTGAGATTGAAACTTTTCTAGGTGGGGTGGCAACTCAAATATTTCTTGGAATTTTCACCCCGATCCCTGGGGAAATGGTTTCATTTTGACTTGCGCATATTTTTCAAATGGGTTGAAGCCACCAACTAGTTTTTGAATTTTTGCCGATTTGCACCCAGATTTGAGGACAATTTGCCTGGGTTTTCGGAGGCTCAAAATGCCATTGCATTTTTTTTTCAAAACAAAAAAAATCACCTGCAAAGATCATCCAATAACTTGACTTGCACAGGTTATTCATCGCGCATGTTTGGCCTTCACTCAATTTTTCAGCAGCAAATGACCACGGGTGGGTTTACGGTTTCCCTCCCCGAAAACTGAGGTCATCTCGGGTTTTGCCACCATGACCATTGGAAGCAGCAAAAGTGATCATGCAGCTTACTTCATCAGTATACCAACTGCAATGTTTACAGCCTTTCGATGCTATACAGGTGAGTGTGTGACGGATGAAGGCTACTCCATTACTTCGAAGTTGGGTTTTGACTTTGGACTGCCATTTATTTTTGGATATGTCATCAGCTACATGTTGGTGACTTTAGGTATATTCAACGTCATTCTTGCCGTTTATGCTGCTGGGCTACAAGCAAGTTTGATTCAAAACACACCTTTTGTGGGAAGGAGATTGGTGATTCAAAAGGTCGGTACTTTTCAAGTTCTTTTTTAAAATAGCAGTGCCCTGGCTTGGTTTGTAGAAACTAAGCAAGTATTATTTCATAACGAATTCATGTCTTTTTACTGCTGATATGAATTTTGGTTCGGACATCATCTTCATAGTTGAGTCACTGACCCCAAAAAGTGCATGAAGCACCCACATGAAGCAACCGTCTTGTTTTGTGACCTGACGAAAGATGAGGTAGACATTACGATGAAAGCAGCAAAAGAAAATGAGGCTATCACGGCTGAACAACATTCCAGAGAATCCGTTCGCATTGCGCAAACCGTGCGAGAATTATTGAAGAAGTTCAGAGCTGCCTACCGAAAGTTTCATGAGAAACCAGGCGATGATGGCGTGGCACAAAAAAACTTTGATGCAGTGAATCTCAGTACCGTGTATGCTGATGATGAGGTTGCAAATGAGATCTCCGTTTCAAAGGCACAGTCAACAAACTTTGGAACCAACAAAAAACGAGTTTCTTTCATGTCGTGGGTTTGGTTTGACCTTGAAATAAAACCCACCGAAATCATCCGGTAGAGGCGAAAATCGTGAAAGGCCAAGGATCTTACTTTTTCACAGCTGGTTGGATGGTGAAGAGAAAAACCATTGGCGTGCTTAACCATGTTGAGGGCTTGGTAATTTTTTTCCTATAGCCAGGATGGCCTCGTCCTACTTGGAGGATCATCCCAGTTAGTAAGTTTGGAAGGGGTCCCACTACACTACTTCGGGGACTTACGATCACCATGGTTACTAACCACTTACGTCTGTCATGGGATGATCCTCCTTGGAGTCGGTTGTGACCCTACCTCTGTGTGGGGGGTAGGGTCGCAGCTGACCCTGTAACATGTAGGGCAAGACAATTGTGTGGCAGGCGCAATAAAAAGCAATTGGGGTAGGGTCGCAGCTGACCCCGGTCCGTGGGGAGTGGAAACAGTAGATGGGTAGGGTCGCGGAAGAGTATGCCTGGTGTTTTGCGTGGTGTTGAGAGGTTGCTGGCTGTTTCTTGACTGCACGTCTCGGTGGTGCGTTTTGCATGCTTTGATGCTATGTGTGGCTGTATCGTGTGTTGTGTGACCCTACCTCTGTTCGGCATTGTGGATGGATAAAGAAGTTGGGTAGGGTCGCAGAAGACCGTGGCTAGTTTTTGGTGGGTGTGGTGAGATGTCGGGCTGTTCCTTGGCTGCTCGTCTCCGTGGTGCGTTTGCGTTTCTCAATGCTATGTTTGGCTGTATGGTGTGTTGTTTGACCCTATATTTCGGCATCGTTGATTGACAAAGTAGTTGGGTAGGGTTCGCAGAAGACCGTGTCTAGATTTTTGGGGGTGTTGTGGGGTCGCGTTTCCTTAACTGCGCGTCTCCGTGGTGCGTTTGCTGGTTTGGATGCTATGTTTGGCTGTATGGCATGTTGTGTGACCCTACCTCTGTTCGGAATTTTTGATTGGAAACAGTAGATGGGTAGGGTCGCGGGAGAGTTTGCCTGGTGTTTGGCGTGGTGTTGAGAGGTTGCTAGCTGTTCCTGTACTTGAAAGCATGGGCTGCCCACGGGACTGAGGTCAGGTAGGGTCGCAGATGACCCCTGTTAACCTGAATCATTGAAAGCATGGGCTGCCCACGGGACTT
>DF242017.1:93105-113135 GCA_000507305.1 Breviolum minutum Mf 1.05b.01 | reverse complement strand
GGGGGGAATTTTGATAAAAGGAATGTTTTTGTAAAAAAATGCTGTACTTGAAAGCATAACCTGCCAAGGGGAGGCAAAATTTTGATAAAAGGAATGTTTTTGATAGAAAGAATGTTGTACTTGGACCTGAATCATTGAAAGCATGGGTTGCCAAGAGGGCGGGGAAAATTTTGATAAAAGTAATGTTGTACTTGAACCTGAATCATTGAAAGCATGGGTTGCCAAGATCCTAAAGACAAAAAACTTAAACATACAACCAAAAACCTTAAACCATAAAACCGTCAAACCTTGAAATAGTGTAAAAACCTGTAGGATTCTTTACACTGAGGTCAGGTAGGGTCGCAGCTGACCCCTGGTAGGGGTAGAAAACGTTGACCCTTCCATAGAATTTTGGTGGGTAGGGTCGCAGCTGACCCCTGGCACGGGTAGGGTCGCAGCTGACCCTGGGGTAGGGTCGCAGCTGACCCCGTTCCGTAAATAATGGTAACATATTTCCGACTTGCAGGGCTGCCAATCTCTCACCTGCGTAGATGACCATCCAGCAAGATAACTCCCATGTAGGCTGAAGGACGATGTGTTTCTCGATGGTTCAGTGATTTTCAGCAGGGATATATCAAACAAAAACTTGGTTTAGTTATGTAAAACATAGTAGCTATTACACCTTCTCATTCACCATTTTCTAGAGGCTGTCAACCCAAGAAACTTATGTTCCTCATATTTTGCGCCACTTTTGTTCAACCTTTTCCCACATGATTAAAAAACGATGGGATGAACAAACTTCAACTGCCTGGCAAAGCAAAACCACCTGAAGGGCAGTTGAAGTGTTCATCCCTCATCCCTCACCTCATGGATTTTGGGTGGGCCAGAGTGAAGGAGGTCGAGTCCTTTAAGGCCTTGTTTTAAACCCGAGCGGGTTTCAGGAGCTATTTCTGTTGATGGTCCAAGATCGGAGTGTTCAAAATTTGATGGATGATTTGGAACTTCCTCCTGACCGTGCCACCCTCTTTGACTCCATAGATGCAGATGGAAGCGGTACCTTGCAGTTGGGTGAGCTCGTGCAGGGTTTGTTAAAGATCCGTGGTGAGCTGAACAAAAGTGATACCGTAGCTGCTCTCTTGGCGACCAAAGCCTTGCAAAACGTGGTGGTCGAAATGCTCAGTAACTTGGTTTGTTCTAAAATCCAAGGAGTTTGGATCTTTGCAATTTGAACTGTGGACGTGTGTCTCCCAGATGTTTTTCCATTCTCTTTCCATGTCTTTCCATATGAATGGATTGATATCCATCATCCATCCAAATTTGTCATTCTCTACTTCAACTTCAACAAAAACTCACCTGACAAGGCAAAGTCGATGAGTTATCCAAAAGTATGCAGAGCATAAAAATGGAGGTCCACCGCCAGAGACACAAGAAAACAACAAGAACCTTTGAGGAAATGGAGGAAAAACCCAGATCGCAGAAGAGCTTTGCCGTTGAATTTCCCGCACCATTGGCGACGTGACCTGACGTTTTCGAGCGAGAAATTTTCGAAGGTTCGACATTCTTGTTGCTTCCAAAGGAAGCCACACAGTATCGATAAAATATCGATAAAACCCTTCTCACACCTTCGTTAAGGTCACTCGAGCCGTGGTGAATCGCGAACAAAAAACTTTTTCGTCCACTGAGGAGTTGTTGAACGAAATTAGTATAGACAGAAAACCTGAACAGTTATGAGATAAGGATGATAATATGCAATCACATCATATTATGCTTGAGAGACATCAAACATAAGATGATATTATAACCTGACATCAAACATATCCTGACATGACATGACTCTTTTCCTGCCATGGAAACAAGTCTTGAAGTATATCTCCTTCGAGTGGAAACGGTTTCATTGTCGCCAGGGAAGCGATGCACCGGACCCAAGAAGTGTGCCTTGGTGATGGAAACTCAACGCCATACTGTTTTGAAGGGAACATCTATCGACGACATATAAATCAGAAACAAAGCATGATATATAAAATAATAGCAGGGTGAAATGAAAGTAGATTTATTTGGTACAAGTGCGTCCCAAGAAATTGAAGTTTTTTTTTTTGACATCAAGGGAATGCAAATGAAGACGAAGTCACTAGTGATTAGAGGCCCATGCAATTGCGATGGAATTTTGATTTGCCGTACCTTGCACCAAAAATTATTTAAGCAGTCTTCTAAGTTCCAGCTGGTTGGGTGGGTGTTGGGAGGGTACATTATTCTACAAGAACATATATACCTATCTATCAACACTCATTAGTATTGTATACATTATTCTATATTTCTATATTCTATATTCTATCAAAACAATTGTTAATTATTCTATAAAGGGTACTAGCTGGTTTTTCCAAAAAACAGTGTGGGGCCCGGTGGCGACCGACGTTTTTTTCCCAGTTGGAACTTTGCAGGTTTCTTTCGGGAAACCGAATGTTGGAAATCTTTGGATAGCCCGGCTGTAGGTAACTTGTAGTTGTTTTTTTGGGGGGGAGGGAAGAAAAAACCCAAGCGAAATGCCAATTTTTTGAATTGGAAAATTGAATTCTCAATGAGTTGAGAAGATTTTGAAGTAAAGAAAGAGAATTGAGCAATGAAACATACAAATGGTTGTTTAGGTGGTACAGGGAGTTATACTACCCTTTGTTATAGGGTTTATTATATTCCATTATAGGAATCCCTATTAAACAGCCAGTGTAATGGAAAGTGGAAAGTGATAGGGTTTTTTTCCTTGCTCAATGAGTGAATTCAGTGCCAATGGCAAGTTCAACTCATTAGAATTGGTTCTTGAAGTTAGTTTTGCTTTGAAAGCTATGGCAATCACATTATGTAGGGAACCCCCTGGAAGTTTTTTTGAATACCAAACGGTCCCCAATCTGGTTCCAAATCTTTTTGTGTTCCCAAAGTGGCCAAAGCCAAGTCTATCCAAGACTCCTTTCGTTGGAGGGGGCAAATGAAACATGCGAAAAAAACACATGTTTTAAGAACATCAAGGAGCCAAAACCAGTTTTTCACAATGGATTCACAAATTTGGCCCCCGCCAATGGGAAACAAGTTGGGTAGCCATAATCTATTTATTTTTATGAAGGGAAGCCTATTCAACTAATGCTAAAATTGGTGGTTCGGGTCCCGGTGGTTTGGAGTTTTTGTGGATTGTTGCCCTAGGATCCCAAAGCACCAATTTTCCCGTCAGTTGACCTATTATCCCACTGGGTTTTCCAGTGTTTAAGATGGGCCCCTTCAGCAACAAAAACCAAGCTTTAAAGCTTCAATGTTTGATGATACTCTTGATGGTTCGTTCGAGAAAACCACCTGTTGGATGGGGCTCCCAACCCCCCGTAAATAATGGGATAAAGTACCAACCTCAACTGGTTTTCACGCCAGATTTCTGAACCATCAACAGTATCAGATGTTGAACGTTTGAGGTGCAAATGAAGAGATGTAAGCAATATACAAGGTCTATGCCAAGGGACTCCACCCATTTTTCGTAGTGAAGTAGAGCATCTTTGTTGATAATGAAGCCGAGGAACCAGTTGAGATCCAACATCTTTGCAGGATGGGGTTTCGCCCCGGGCCGATCGTTTAAAACCATGGATTTGCCATTTTGTAGCCCTATAAATGGCCAACAAATTAACTCTTTAGCCCTTTTTCAGTGGAGTTACAACTATATACCCTACTTGTAACTATAGTTTTTGGGCCTACTTTGTGTTGGGAGTGGGGTTTTTTGAAGGGGCCTTGTAAGGCCAACAGCCAGTGCCACACATCCTCTCCTTGGGAAGTTTTTCCGAGCTCCAGGTGGTTCTGGAGCTCACAGATGAAGCTACAGAACGGCCTGCCGAGGTTGCGGTAAGTCAGCTTGACATTTCAGGACAGCGAGCGAATATCCGGCAAAGGGTGGTTGTTTGGTTTTTTGGGGTGGGAGGTGAGCTGAGCTGATGGATTTTTTTTTTGGGTGCCAACAAGGCTCGGGTTGGCTGGTACTTTGGCGTGATTTTTGTTGTTGTGTTTAAAGAAATTCTATGATGTATCAATTAGAAATTCATCATTTCTTTGGGCATTGATTTCATATTGATTTCGTTATATTTATTTTAAAAAGCAAACATCATCAACAAAAATTGGATGAACATCAGAACGTGAATCCGGATCCGAATTTGAAACAAATACCTTCTGGTAAACTAACATGGCTGACTGAAAAATGGACCTGGATTGAAGATGTATTCCCTATTGAACATTGGGATTTTCCAGCAATTGCTAGATGCTGGCAACTCAAACATTTTTATTTTCACCCCAAACTTTGGGGTTTCATGATCCAATTTCACCATCGTATTTTTCAGAACCACCAACCAGATTGCCATTTCAGTTTACTGGAGGGTACGACAAATCGCAAATCTGTTGGAAAGGTGAAACTCGGGGAGCCCTCAACACGTGGAAGGGAAGGGAAGATAGGGGAGGAAGTTCCAATACCTTGGGGACGACTGGCTGCCAATACACTCCGGTAAAGTAACATAGCAATGGAACATGGACCCTTTGAAGATGTATCTCCTACTAAAAATGTGGATATTCCATTGCTATGTTTCCATTGCTATGTTAGTTTACCAGAGGGTATTTTTGATGACTATATACAACCTGAAAGGGGTCCCTGTATTTTCAAATTTTCAAATGAAGCAGTGCAATATAGGTGCTTTTTCGTGGGAAATCGACTTCAAAACCATCAGTTTCAATTGGTCATCACTGCTCCTCTAAGACTTATGAAGCTGTGTTGGATGTTTTTAATGCATGCCATTCCAATATCATGGAATATTGGTAATTATCCATAGTAATCCAATATTGTCCAATACGGTATTATCAATTATCCAATATTATCCGAGATTATCCAATTTTTTCCAATGAGTCCATGTAGGTGGATGATACATACCAAATCCTTAATGATGAATTGTCAACCTTGTTTCCTTTTTTCCGTTTCGTGACAGCAAATGGACACCTTCTTTTTGTTCTAAGTGAAAACAATGTTGGAAACAAATATAGTGGTTTACCCAACAACTATTGGTTTTCCTACTAACATTGACCATTTTTGGGTGGTTTGGGGGTACCACCATTTAAGGAAACACCCATATGGACTTCATACTCTTCGTGGGAAAGAAACATTGGAATTGGAAGTTGGCTTTCCCATTTGCTATCTCAGATTTGCTGGAGGGTGGTAAGCAATTTAGAGGTACCAGGCGAGCCCCTACCAGTTGTAAACGGAGTTATAACCCCTTGTAAGTAGGGGGGTAATAATCCCAGTTATCCATTTATAAGGCCATTTATATAGGGGCCCCATGTCCCTCCATTTACAACTGCAGTAATAGGGGCCCACCTCGTATCATGAGCTATGTAAAATCTTGGCTCCTCTTTCGCGCAGTCTCTCACGGCTAAATATATGGCTCCATCTCTTTGGCGCGGCTGGGTTACTTTAGTGTTTTACCTAAAGGACCATAGAAATCATGCACAGGGCATTTGCTACAAAAATACTTCCCAAGTATTTTGTACACATGTGACTACACAATGAAATGCATGTTCATGGCAAACATTTTTTTTGACGTTGTTCAAGGCATTTGTTTGGGGTACAAAATGATTTTAGCTCGCTTGCCGCCCCCGAAAATGCACGAATGTCACCAAAAAGGAGATGCATCATTTTCCAACCACCTGGAAAACCTAGTGTCCCTTTTTTTTAGGTAACTGTGTGTGGTTTTAGGGGTTAAAACAACCATCGGTTTTTAGGGAATATTTGTTCGTCATCAGGAGAAGCTGCCGAAACGGCCGAGAGGCGGGCGGTTTATCTTGTAAGAAGCACGGTACATACAACACATACACACACACACATATATGAGAATATATGTATATTTCTTATCTTATACCATAACATGTATGCGCAAAGATATATGATGAAGTATCAACATAAGTGACGCGACTCTTGCGAAGCGGTGGTTTTTGTGGGGGGCTACGGAGCTAGTGCACGAGAGCCCCGAAGTGCACCATGACTCGACAAGCTTGATGGGTTATACGGAAAATGGTACCCTAGCTGTTTAATCTCCGTGTTGGAGCCCTTTAAAAGGGGATCTAGCCAATAAATACCCACTATATTTGGTGTATCATTAGGGGTTGATTATGCCAGGGGCACAAAAACCCCAAAGGTACCACCATTTTCCCTATGATTGGTAGATGGTTTTTTGGTTTCTTTGCCTAGATGATTTTGCTCGACATGTGTGACCTGTGGACCTGCCTTTCACATATCTCTTTCTCCTGACTTTCACCTCTTTGATGTCTATGCTGGGTGATTTGGATTTGTTAATGCTTGGTATCTTTAAATCTTTACTTTATATATCTACATCAAAAAGCGCCATGCGTTTGCCACTGACACTCGTTGGAGATCATCAATGTTCAGATTGCATCGCCTACCCTTGGGGTAGATACTTATATGTTTTGGCTGATTTATAATATGCATGATAACCTCAACCAACCTTACCTGAGATACAGCTTCAGTGCAGGAATTTCACCAAAAAATGGCCCCCTAAAATCCAGGTTTTGGAGTGATTGCCTGTACTTATTTCGGGGTCCACCATTTCCGAACCTTGTTACATGGGAAAATCGGGCCCCTAAAGATTGACAGGTAGCAAGTCCCTTGGTGATGTAGGGTTTCTCCTATTTTTAGTTTCGTTTCAGGTGATTATGGCAAACCCTGTATTCATGCTCATAATCCAATGGCAATACTTTTAGCACATTTTGTCACTAAAGAACTCTTCATAGCTGATAGGAAATCTCTCCAGCTTTTAGGCATTTGACTTGCTCTCAACTACCCCTATTCTATGGAAATCATGGGAGTTTAGACCCATTCGCACATATATAGAGTTTGTTTTTTTTGGGACATCCCAACAAAACAAAACCTAAAACCAGGGCATCCACTCCCTTGGCGACACCTGCGCCGGAGGCGCGTATCTTGTTGAAGCCAAGTTTGTTTTTTCGATGTTTTTTAGTTTTGGGTCGTTTTAAAACAGGTGGCAAGGGGGCTTGACCTGTCCAACTTGAGGAGATGATGACTTTTTTGTCCAACCCTGAGGGGTTGAAGGTACCAGAAACCATATAGATGAATTTGAAGGTGGTTTTGATGATTTTTGTTTGAACTTTTAAAGAAAACAAAGCTGCCCTATTTGGGGATGATTTGTCCAATTTGATGACTACAATATATTTTTCTATTTGGGAGGTTGAAGCAACCACTCAGAAAACACATCCGGGATTGTTTTGGGGGGTCAACAAACAAACCGGTGAATACGCAGTGAAGCAGCGTTTATTTTTGTGGGGTAACAACATGAAACATGTCCAGGACTTCCATTTTTTTTTGGGAGGCTGACCCGGATTTGTTTTTTGAAAGGACGGGATTTCACCAAAATTTTCAAGTTGAACTTGGAGGTATGAATCAACAGCCTCACGATTCGGATAGCCAGCATCCTGTTCATTTCATTGGAAAGGAAAAAAAAATCACACTTCAGACTTGATAGCTGCAGAATCATCCACGACTCGCGGGAGGGGAGTTGGTATTTTTTACTGGGTGGTGGTTTCAATTTGTTTTTATTTTCACCCCTATTTGGGGAGGATTCCCATTTTGACTAATAATTTTCGAAGGGGTTGAAACCACCAACTAGAGTATCTTTATTTATTTTTATTTTTTTTGGGGGGGGGTCGGAAAGTTGGTGTTTCCGTACATCTTTGGACTGTAAAACATCCAATTTTTGGGCAAGTTTTCCTGACAACTTTCAAAGCCAAGGCTGCTAAGGCCTTCGGTAAGTTGCTAAGGCCTTCGGTAAGTTGTTTGACAAACGATGTAGGATTGGGGTGTTTGTTTAAATGCTAGTTCAATCCCACCCAAGATCCCAAATTGGCAATTATGATATAGGTGGTGGATGTTTTTGGCGAGTACAAATATAAGCCCAATACGACCGTTTGATGTTAAAAAAGAAGGTTGGAAGATTCTTAGATTCCAATGAGGATCCCTATTTAACAACCAGCACAATGGAAAGTAAGAGTTTTTTTTTTCGTGGCTCAAATGAAGACTCCAAGCAAAGTCAAGTGTTTTTGAGTTGGATGATTTTTTAAAGGAGTGATTCCACCTGTATTTAGAACAAAAGATTTCACGTTTCCCCAATCTGCATTTAATGTGACAAATTGCTTGGTTTTATTAGGGTTCCAGGTGTGGATTGGGTATTTCAAAGCCCTGCCACTTCACTTTTCACCTTAAAGAAGCTCCATACAGAAACCTCCCTTCAAATCAGAAAAACGTCACCCGCAGATGGAAAAACTGTTCACAAAGCCAGGGTAAGGGACCTCTGTACAAGTGTGCCATTTGTGGGGTTCCGGCCCCTAGCGACCATGGGAGAGGATGAGTGAAATTCATCCCATCCATGCTTATTGCTTCAATTTTTTTTGTGGTTCCTGAGGTGACATAATGTCTCTTTAGATTCAAGCATCGCAAAAAAAGGTCAGGTGAATTGCCAAGTATTATTAGATTCTTTTTACACAAAGATGGCATTAGGTTCTTGACAGTTGACTTGTGGTTAGGCAACTGGTATTTGATGACACTGAAGCAGCAAAGCACGTTACATTTTGCAGAGACCTTTGTAGCATTGTCAAGTGCCACGAAGAGGTGTATAACGACCACTTTTTGGGGCGAAACAAATTGTATTGTAATTGTTGTAGTTCTCCCAGATGGATGTTGAAAACAATGACCATATCATCGCTCACAGCTTTTTTTCTTAAAGTTTGAGCTGCTTTTGTATGTAAGTTGTCGGGGCTTTTGGAAGATGTTTGAGGGAAAATCTACCATGGATCCTGAAACCGAATCCCTGAAAAAGGGGATTCCCTTTCATAAAACAAAATGTTCCATATGAAATCTTGGCAGTGTACTCCGTGACAGTAACACAGCAAATCAGCAATAGGACCATAGGACATGTAGAAGTGATGGGTTTTCCATGGCTTATGTTCCTGGTCCCCTAAACATTTTCTTTTGTTGCTGGTTGTTTCACCTGGATCATTTCGAGATCCTTTATTAATGGAAAATATATATAGTTGTTTAACCAAAACATCAAACATCCATTTAAAACCAGGTTGTTTAGGGCTTTCAGGTTAGTTTCATTTCCATATTTCTCCGAACAGATTTACAACATTGCTGACACCAAAAAATCGCTGAGGAGTTTGTCTACGAGTCACAACTTGATTATCACGTACGCAGTTCCCAAGGGGGTTTGGTTTAGGGTTGGAGGCTGGGGTACCGAATGAGGTTTTACCCCCCCCGAAATTTAACATGACTGACTGGAAAATCCATCTAAGAAGATGGATTTCCTATTGAATTTTGGGGGATTTTCCAAAGTCATGTTGGGTTTTTGGGGGTGTAAGTCTGGAGATTTTTGGATGACAAGTGTACACACCCCCAAAGACTAATGATTAGTCACTAATCCAAAAACTGATGGTTGGCAGATGATTCTCCTTTTCCCAGGGCCCATTTTCAGGTTCTATGCTAGTTTTCAGGGGGGTAGATGTTTCAGTATTTGACTGAAGCTCCTGATAATTTGCGAATATGTAAAGTATATATAGTCTAGATAGTAGTACTGTTGATGGAAGACATCCTGCACCAGCTGGGATATATATAAAACCCCTGTAACCAATGGGATATTTACCAATATCAACTGGTGAGTTTACCGGATTTCTGAACCATCAACAGTAGCACCATCACTTTCGGTAAAAACTTCTTGTCAATATCATTTGAGTCCCAGACTTGGCCTCAACTATACAAATTTGCAGTGGTTCACTCCCTGGTTGGATGTGGGATTTCTTCCCTGGTAAAAAAAACACGAAACAAGTTGGGGGTTATAGGGAATCACCGCCAGCATGGCCTGAAAGATTTGGCTTGGTGAAATTGGGGGGGGTGAGCCAGTTTTTTATCCAGATCCTACACGGACCCTAAAACTAACAGCAAAGGAAGCACCTGAAAGTAGGCCATCTTTCAAAAGGAAACTACTTGTAGTATTCCAGGCATCCATTTTTTCTTGGGTTACGGACTACGGTAGTTTTAGGGAGGGTACATGTTTCCCAATAGAAATCTTCCCCCAGAAATCACTTGGACATTGGCGTCCCATGTGGGTCACATTGCCTGCATGACACGCTTTCTTCAAGGTGACGATTTGTCCTGATCCTAATGAGACAAGCCCTCCACAGCTGTCAAGCCCTGGGGTGGAGGCAGTCGAGTTGAGTTGATTTTTGGAATCAAGTCCTTGTTGTTTGAAAAAAATGTGGATTCCACACCAAAGTTGGAGATTTTTTCCTTTTGGGAACCTTTTTTTTTGAACAAATACACATGCATGTTAAACATATTTAGGATGTTTTTTTTTGTCTTTGGTTGTTTACTTGTAAACATGGGGGGAAGTGTTGTGATGAGATCGTCAGATGGATTATTACTGCCCATGATTTTGTCAAGTGCTTGAAATTTGACCTCTGCTCAACTTTCCTTCGATTCTGGACAAAAATCACAGTGATTGAGTGTTGAGCAACATATAGCAACATATCAGATGTAGCGAAAGATGAGCATTTGAAAGATAGACGGTCGTTTATTGGGGAGAAATTCGCAACCTTTCGCACATGAAATGTACACACCGAGATGGGTGAAAGTAGGGACCGAGAATCAGCTACGTCAGTAGATAAAGATGTGGGTTCCACAAATTACACGGAAACAGGAACTGCA
Source organism: Breviolum minutum Mf 1.05b.01 (assembly GCA_000507305.1). Classification (NCBI taxonomy): domain Eukaryota; class Dinophyceae; order Suessiales; family Symbiodiniaceae; genus Breviolum; species Breviolum minutum. Next base: position 102,364 of record DF242017.1, on the reverse strand, counting down.
AATATGCAAACTATGGGTGGACAGATCCATGTGACATAGGGCAATGACTAAAGATAATACAACAGATGCAACAACCAGATAGTGACAAAAAAAGCAGATGTAGATGTAGATGAGTGTTGCGCGCAGCCATTGAAACCACTGAAATTGCTTCAGAGGATTTTTGTCCATCCATGATTGGGAAACTCTCGAGCAAACACAACTTGAGAGAAATCGAATGGAAACTCATGGGTTTATGTTTTTTGAGGGAGATTTGCATTTTTTTGAAACAACGGCACAGTTGAAAAAAGTAAACCAATTTACTCATACCGCTTGGAAATTAGGGAGTGGTGCCATCTACTTTCACCACGGTGTAGTAAATTAGTTTTTACATTTTTCATAAAGGGAATCCCCTCAAGTCCCAAAGCATTGAGGCTTCAGCATTTGTTGAAGATCTAAGTGTTGCGGTGGAAGCAGCTCTACTTCCACAAAAAAAGCAGCTCAAAGAAGCCAATTCCAGCGTTTTCTAGAGTCGAGATAGGGCCATATATTTGATAAAAATACCCTAAGAGAAATCGAGAATCTGTAGGGTTTTTCCCTTTTTTATCTGTGTAATTTGTATGTAAATTCATTCTGAAGAAAGGGGGTTTGATGGTTAGTGTGTCCAATTCCAAATCTTAGGCTTGAAGCAACCCATGCCATGGATTTTCCCTCATGGTAACATATGTATAAAGGTCAAATTATAGCGACCGAACACACGAGTTTCGGGCCCCCCAAAAGGTAGATTTTTGGAAGGGAAATGGGACCCCTGATTTCAGGAAAATCCAGGCTGGTGGAATGTTATAATTTGGCCAGAAATTATCATATTCTTCTACCGGATTTGGATTGAATCTGTTCTTGAACTACTTGGTGTGGCCATAAAAGCTAATTCTTTACACCCCTGAAAATTAACATGGAACCCCCCAAAAAATGATCCAATTGAAATCCGGAAGAAAATCTAATATGAACCAAATCGCCATGACTTTTGGGTTCAAAATGTGAGTTTTCACCCAACTTGGACAATGGGAGATTCGTTAAGCGTGGAGGCCAAGCATCCTCGACGTCCAGAGGCCAGAGTTTTCAGGGTGATGGTGAGCCACATTTCAGGCATCAACAGCAGTCTCCAAAAAACATGCTTGTAATTCAATTTATTGTGGTTGGTACTTGCGCTTTGTTCACGTAGCAGGGGAAAACTAGTCATCACTATTTTGCCAGGGCCCTTTCTTGCAGGACCAATACAATCTACATATCTATTTTATTTGGATGTTTAAATTTGCGCTCCCCCAGAAGCGCAGGAAGCATCTCTGGTGAATGAGGCAGGGGTTACCAGAGCTGTCCCGTGGATAATCGTGTGGGAATGTGTGGTTGTGATAAGGATCGTTGCTGTATATATTATTTGTCGTCTACATATATGAATATGGATATGAATATTGATATGATATGATTTAATTTGATACGATATAGCATGCAATTTTTAAATGCAATATATTATTTGGCGGCTTCCTGAACCTTGTAACAGTGGGAAAAAAACTCATCAGATTATCATCACTATTGTGGTAAAAGAACTTTATGAACCTTCACTATTCAGTGTTTCAATCTTTGGTCAGGACCCAATATATACATTTCTTGAAAACGGGGTTCGCAGGTCCTGCAGTGGTCCTAGAAAAACAAATGGGTATGCTGAAATGACCCCAAAAAAATGTTGATCGCATCGGAGAGTTTTTTTTTCCGACTCCTCCAGGAAGTCCATTTTCCAACCAGGTTTGTTCTAGTCTACTGGAAGGTGGGCCTCCACTACCAGATCTATTTTTCTGAGGTTTCCCTCAAAGGTATCTCCAAATCTATCAAAATGTCTTTCAGGGCCTTAGACGCCTGAATTCAAGATACATGGCTTGCAGCCTTATAAAGGTAGGGCTTATGTAAACCAATTCATGGGAGACTGTACCAACTACTTTTACCCATTTGGTGTAAAAATTAGTTCAAATAGATCCTCTTGTTCCAGTGTGTTTTTTTGGTTGGTACAAGCTTCCGGTTTCATCCGGGCCCCGTTGTTCACCAAAATGACCCAAACACTGAGCAAAGGATCAAATATCACCAGCAATTTTTGTGGAACTCCTGACTGAGTTCCACAATTTTTCCAAGTGGCTTGCGGGAGTGGCAGTGATGGTTTTTATCCCTTTTTTAGAAACCTGCAGGATGACTGAGTCGACCTTGGCTTGAAATGGACAGATTTGTCAGATTTTGTTAGACCTATCAAGTCTCTCTTTTTTTAAATATTGGAGATCATCAGAGCACCTTACAAACTTTTTTCCAGCCAGCTCAGAAATTACTTATATAGTAAGATTTTTTCCAAAAAGATTCACCGAATATAAAGAATCAAGTTGACTGAGGGAGATGACTTAGATGGTTAGGTTTTGCTTAGAGTTTAGTTCTTTTTTGAAATGACTATCTTGAATTTTTGGGGAAGATGCAATACTCCACCCGAAAACCAACATATCCCCTGAAAAATAGCTGCTTGGAAGATGAAATTTCCTTTTGAAATGGTCCCCTTGGACACCAGAGCCCTTGTTTCCAAGGCGCCAGAGAAGTACGAGGATATGATGGTCTTCTTGGCATGTTTTTTTTTTGAAACAAACCAAGGACTCCAGGGACTCCAAGGACCTTAGCTTGTATGCAGATGAACTATTGTCTAGCTGGAAATCATCATTTTCAATTGGAAATTACATCACATTTTCTATTTTCCAGCCTGCCTTGTTTATTGTTTGGTTCTCAGGAGGGTAGCTATTTTCTAGTGAACAAAGGTCAGACTTTCCACATGGGAGGTTAGCTGTTTTCTCTCCCTTGTTGGGCGACAAGGAGCGAGACGTAGTTGGAACATCTCTATGTAACTTTCCCCACCTGTCAGGTGAGGGTTGTTAGATTTTATGTGAGTTGTCTTCTCCTCCGCCTCCTCTTCCTCGTCCTCCTCCTCCTCGTCCACTGCGATGATGTGAGCTCAGTGTTCCTTGCCGGACCTCAACCGCGATCGTGTGAGTTCAGTGTTGCGTGCCGGACCTCAACCGCGATCATGTAGATATGCCAGAAAGAATGTCAGAAGATATGTCAGAAAGACTGTCATGAGATATGCCAGAAAGAATGTCAGAAGATTGCCTCCAGTCAGTCTGTGAAGATGAGAGTGACCGGACGCATTTCAGGAGATGAGCTGTATGTCGAACAGCCCTCACCTGACACGATCAGGCTGACATACAATCTAGCATGGCTGTTTTGAAATGTCATGGTGGGGATCACTCGAAGTAAAGTAAGTTCTGCAGAATATGGAGCAAATGTTTGGAGTTCTTCCCAAAACGCCGATGAAAATGAACACATGATGAGAAGAAGCGTTGGTTTTTTCGATGCCGCCAGAGTTTAGTCTTCGTCACGGGCTCTTTGTATCAAGCCCCCTGAGACGGAGACTGAGACTTACAGGTTTCCCACCAACAAAAACTGCCCAGATCCAGGTGCAAAGGGAAAGCCAAAGGCTTGCAGTCAGTCGGCGGCCCCACAGTTTTTAAAATTGACTTCTTTGCATGGTTTGTTGGCTGGCGGTTCATAAAGCATCATATACCTGGAAACCAAATTACCTCTATTTTTCAAGGTCAACCCCATCAAAGGGTTCTAGGTAGAGGTTTGGGCCGGTTTCTTTGGGATGTGTGTGGTGGATCACATCTGGCATCAGGGGCCAACAGAGTAAGGCAAGGAAAAACATCCATGTAGACAAAGGCACTTAGAGTTTCTGGATTCGCAAAATCAGTGAAAATTTGCATTTAGTTGCTATGTCAAACACAAAAAGTGATCCAAAATTTTACCAATCAGATATTGTCTCATTGTTGGCCTTCAATACTGGGATTCTCCCCGGAAAAAAAAACACATTAAAAACACACCCACATCCCATCCAGTGATGAATTTTTTCTGCCCCCCCAGGTGAGGAAACACAAAAGATGTGGAAGGAATGGAAGGACGACTTTCTCCGGCTGGGGTTTGGCGAGACTTTCCAGAAATCCATGCTGTGGAAATAGGCTGATGACTGAAATATCTTGGCAAATCGAGAGACGACTTTTGTGGACGTTTCAGGTATGCTTAGGTTGTTCGTAAATCGATGACAAAACAAACATGCACATGTAGATAGGGTCTATAGATTAAACAGCGCTTTTAGGGGTTGTCCAACTGTCCCTCATGCTGGTTTTCAAAAGATTTCAATCAAAGACACTAATAACTATGATATTGTGAAAACACTAACAGACTAACTTGGTATACTTGAGAGTAAATGCAACCAGATTCGATTTTGGGGTCGGATGTTTCAGTGATTTTCAATGATGTATCATCCAAACTTCTTGCGTGGTGAAAGGTGGTGCTAAAAAACTTTTGTCTTGGATCAGAGGTCATCCAAAAGCCTAGGGAAGATGTGTTGAATGTTTTCAAATTATTAAAGGGGATATACGGTATATAACCCCATTTACAACTGGTGGTCCGGGGGCCCACCTCGAAAAAAACCCTTGCAGCAAAAGGCTGTTTCAGTTGGCCGAGTTTGATGGTTGCTTTCGCACAACCAGAAACACAAGCCTTTTTTTTCAACGGATGCTTGGGTGTTAAAAAAGGTGTATATATTATATATATTTTTTTCATGTAATCATCTTCGGAATCAACTGAACAAAATCATTTTGCTCCATGGATGTTTGGAGCTGATATCCTTTCAGTACTTGGATGTGTGGAGAGATGTCGTTTTTCCTCGGACAGGGAAATTCGTTCCGACGTCCGAATGGCTTGGAACTTTGGGGCCAGGATAGTCGACTAGCTGAACATCATGATGCCATGGTTCAACGAGCCTCTCAGAAGTTGGAGGCTTAGATTTTGAACGACTTCGTTTCACCAACCACTGGAAGCAGCCTCGTGATGTCTATAGGTGGTGGCAACTCAAAAATTTTTTTTATTTTTCACCCCGATCTGTTGGGGAAATGATCCAAGTGATATTTTTCAGATGTTTTTCAAGATACACCGATGCTTTTGCATTTGTTTTTGTTTTTTAGGTGCTTTTTTCCGGATTCTACCATGGCAAATCATCTAAAAAACCAGCAAACATGGGGAATATTTTGGGAAAATTTTCCAACCACCTTAAACCAGCGAGCAAATCTAAGGATGAAATCTATCAAATCTAAGGGTGACTTCTTTATATATATATTTCAACGCCCGGGAGGTGGCGTTTTTGTGTACTGAAAAAATGGAAAACAGGTCCGGTCGGGACCCCCCTGTTGAGGTGAAGGATCTTCGGAACGATGGTTTTTGGGGGAAAAATGGCTGAGGCGAACGCAGTTGCTTCATGAGCTTCGGAAAAAAGAGAATCAGGTCTCTTTGTAGTGCACTCCCGGTAAACTAACATAGCTGGCTGGAAAATGGACCCGGATTGAAGATGTATTTCCGAATTGAACATGGGGATATTCCAGCCAGCGATGTTAGTTTACCGAAGGGTAGGTACTTCAGGGGGATTTTGTTTCACGGTGCTGTGAACAAGTGCTTACTTCACAGCTTGACACGGCTTAGTTGATGTGGCGGATAAGGGATGAAACTCAACACCATCTCGGCTTCATCTATATAATTCTGATAATTGTTGGGATTGTGAAATTGCCGAAAAAGGTAATCCATACTGTTGATGCTTCAGAAATCACAAGGCCAACCACCGTTTGGATGTACAAAAAGCATGTAAATAATGGGAATATTTACCATATCAACTGGTGAGTGAACGCCGGATTTCTGGCTGCCATCAAGAGTATGAAGTGACCAATTGGATGGGAACAAAGACTTTTTGACCTGAGGGCTTGTTCGAGATGGCGATTTGTTGATCTTCTGGTTTTTACTAGGAAATTGCATCATTTTCTATAGGAAATACATCTTCAAATAGTCCATTTATCAGTCAGTCATGTCAGTTTACCGGAGGGTAGTTATACTTTAAGAGCTGGAGGAAGGTGCTGACTTTGACAAATGAATTCCCAGGAGTCGCTTTCAGTTCGCAAAACGCTTGGCATGAGTCATATTAAACATCCCATCAACTTGATTCAGTCAATGGATTGTTCTGGTTTTGGTGATAAGTGGTAGGGATTATATAACCCCTAGAAGGCAATATATACCTGGTATATAAGTGGTATATACTGCCAATTCGGTGATTATATACCACCAACCTTACAAGAACCATCAAGAACCTGAAGAATCCTTCGATTCAGCCAATCATCTGAAAGGATCTCTTCCTGGTGGATGTATTGTTGCACAGTTTTTTTTGGTCAGATTTGTATAGATTTGTCAGATTTGTGTGATTTGTGAGTGGTTTCCATGGTTGACATTCTCTGGTGGTTCACCACCTTCCAAACACCTCATTGCTTCTGAGCCAGGAATGTACTTTTCAACCGAAGACCTTGCCACGGGGCAGTCCTCGAACTTTCTCAAGACCTGACATGACAGGCGTTTTGGAATATAGGGTCAGTCGTTGGGATGCGATCAGATGATGAGTTGGATAATTTGAATCCTGATTTTCACTGGGGTGATACACTAAATATATCTATATACATCTAGATATCCCACGATAGCATGGTGAAATACGGCACTTCTTGGGGTGACATCAATCCAATGGTATTTGGCCGTCCAGTCGTTGAAGGAGTGTGGGTTTTTCCGTTGTTTTTGTTTTTTGGCCGTCTCTTGGATTATTTGTGGATTTATTTCCAGCTGCCAAAAAGGGAATATGGTCACTTTATGTCACAGTATTTGATTGAAAACATGCTCCTTTCAATCCTGTTTGTGTTTGCGAATTTGTTTCCTCTCTTAGCCTATGTAAAAGAAGTTTGAAGGTTAAATGCACAAGAATATATATACGACAAGTCTTACAAAAAATGCCAAGAGTAAGGAGGAATTCCCTCCTGTTGTTATTCAATGATGGGACATTTAGAGTTAGATCTGGAGTACAGCTATTCCCTGAGATCAAAGGATGATCTCCATCTGTCTGGCACATCTTGTGGTTCCCTATGATTGATGGATCATACATCATACGACAGCTTGCTGCATTTTCTTGAACAAATTGATCACGAAATGCATCTTACGAAATGAATGAATCAAAATTCAACAGTCACTGAGTTTCATTCAGATGTTTTTTTTTTGGGGCGGGACCGAAAAAACGGATGGAATGAGAAGGACCTAAGGAAATGATGATGGCAGTTTCGTACCATCAAATGATTGGTGAAGTCAAGCTGCACTTGGAACAGCTTGGCATGTTTAATTCACCGCCCCCCAAAAGCAGGGAGATAGGTGAACTTACAGTGGTGAGAAGGAAGATCGCGCGTTTGTTTCAAATGGACAATGAACCGTAAAATGGACATGATGCTTTGCAAAAAAGTTGTGTTTTTGTGTAAAACTATGGGAAAAACATGGGTGTCCATGTCAGCTTTTTGGGGTCTTAACTTTATGATTCATGTTTGTCTGACATCCTTTAAGGTGGTCGACCTTAAAAACCGACTGGACCTTTCCAAATGATGATGCAGACTAGACGAGAAAAGGATGATCCCCACGCCCCTTGAGATAGAAGCCAAGCGTCCTGAGGGTTTCAGAAGGAATTTTCTAGAAAGCAGTCAAACTAATCCCGAAAGAATCATTTGTATTGATTGTTTGTTGTACGTATTGTCACTGGTACCAAAAATATAGAGCATATATGGATATTCTCGATTCCGTTGTGACTCATCACATCTCGGATGGGTCACCAAAAAAGGCGTGGCTACATTTTTCTATGACGGATGACGGCATAACATGTGCCCCTACTTGGAGGATCATCCCAGCTAGTCAGTATAGTTGGTATCCCCCAATAAAAAACCCCATGGAGTTCGGCCATCGTTTAGAAAGGGTCCCACAACTCCAGGTCTAGGGGGACTTACTTACGATCACCCATGGTTAAAGAAGCCCACTTACGACTCCACTTACGGGATGATCCGACCCGAGTTTAGGGGCCAAGGATTGGAATATAAAAAGCTTCCTGGTTGAAAATGTTGAAATGGTGATACTGTTGATGGAAGAAATCCTGCACCACCTGGGATGTATAAAACCTTGTAAATAATGGGATAATCATCATCCTTGGTGGTGCAGGATTTTGTCCATCAACAGTACCATTACCGGTGTTGTCCCCCTGCTTTCGTTGAACGAAAAATGCCCAGCTTTCTGGTTTGTTTTTTCGAGGCGAAGGAAAGTGGGTGCAACGTTTGGTGCTCAGAGATTTGGTAGTTTTATGGAATCTACACAGGGCAGCAAAAAACAAGTAGAGACCTATCTTGTTTGATGTGTAGATATATGCTATATATATATATTTATATTTATTTANCCCAGCTTTCTGGTTTGTTTTTCGAGGCGAAGGAAAGTGGGTGCAACGTTTGGTGCTCAGAGATTTGGTAGTTTTATGGAATCTACACAGGGCAGACAAAAACAAGTAGAGACCTATCTTGTTTGATGTGTAGATATATGCTATATATATATATTTATATTTATTTATATAATGTATATATATATATATTGTATATATGCATATATCTATATAATACATGTTTTTCATTGATAGTTTCACAGATTCACCCTATCTTCATTATTTTTACAGTGGAAGATTCACAAGTCTGAAAAATTGGACGCCCTGCTGGTCTCGACTGGAAACAGGGTGATTCAAGATTGGATTCAAAGCAGCAAAATTACTAGCAGTTCGACCCTAAAAGTGGGGGTTTCCAATAGGAATTTCCTGTTCCAGGGGTCTATTTTCAGGGGCTATGTTTTTTTCCGGGAGGGGACAGGTTTAGAGTGTAAAGATACCAGTGATCGATAGGGATTGAACACGTCCCCTCACTATAGCAATTTTTAGCCAGTTCGGGGCGTTTTCTCCCAAGGGTTGACTCCACTGAAAGCTTGAGACTGATGAAGGTGATTTTGATTTTGTTGCTACCAATGCTAAATCACAGTGGTACATCACCAGTCCTACTTTTTTTCTTCTCGTTTTTTTTTCAATCATCAAAAAACAAGTCCTGCAACTAAGTTGCCATGTTTTTTTTTGGTATAAACGACTCAGCTAATGGTTCATTGGTGGTTTGGGTCCCGGTGCTTTGCATTCCGATTGAATCCCCGAAAATGAAAGGGATTGTTGACGTAAGGGTACCCTTAGAATCCCAAACCACCAATTAATTACACCCCCCGAAGTTAC
>DF242017.1:72569-92958 GCA_000507305.1 Breviolum minutum Mf 1.05b.01 | reverse complement strand
TGGCCTATTTTTCAGGGGGCTATAGTAACTTCGGGAGGGTAATTCATCATTAACTGAACGACGATCGGCATCCGGGTCCACGGAGGTTGGGACCAACGCATGAAGAACCAGCGCTTGAAACAAGTAGAGGTCCCGGGACATCTTGGGATGTACATGGTTTGACTCGCAGAACTGGAGGAATTTTGAGGGTTGTCTTTTTGAGATTAAAACATGTTAAGTTAAAAGCCACAGATAAATGGGGATACATAGATATATGGTTTATAAGCAAAGGGGATACATAAGGATCATAAGGAATACTCCCCAAGATGGATACATAGGGGTTCCAATTGATTTGAGGCCAACGTGGCACATCCCAATATCCCAACCATCCAAAGGTTCAATATTTAGTTTTGCAGATTGCAATACACCCTGGAAGATTAAGATGGAACCTACAAATCACCCATTTAGAAACGAAAATCATCTTACAAACCTCCGTGATTATGTTCCATGTTAATCTTCCAGGGTGTATTCATGAAAATGCCTAGTGTTTTAGTTTAAGTGTTTGTATGGTGTTATAGGTCACCCAAAGTGACCCACAGTCACCAATGTCCAATTCGATGCGCAAAAAACGATGCCTGGGAAGGCGGATCACTATGCCGAGCTCACGTTGAAGCCCAAGATCAGTCCCTTCGCACAGGTGCAATTTTTGGAAGATGTTTCTTTCCCATAAGATCCATGTAATGGTATTATTTGCCTTACATTTAGTTCATTTCTATGGTAAATGTAAGTAAATATACCATACATGGATCCTATGGGTTTATGCAAAATCCCTGAAAATTAACATGGTTCACCTAAAAAATCATCCAATTTCAAAAGGAACATCATCTGAACCAAACCTCCATTTTTTTGGTTCCAAAAGCTTAATTTTCCAGGGTGTTTATGTTTTGAAGTCGGTTTTGATCATGGTGAAGTGTCCACACCTGGTAGGGTGGGTTTGATGTTTCTGAAAGGCCAAAGGCCCAAGGGCCAGAAAGTTTTTGGCTGATTTTTTTTGACCGTTTAAATATGACGCATTTTTGTCTTGCAAATTCACCAAACTCACGAAACTTCATCGAAACAAATGATGTTTATTATTTTGCCTTCTGAAGTGAGTTATCTGAAATTATGACGTCCTGCCACGAAACTCAATAGATTCCAGTCCCAAGCTCATCATGACGTTGGTATGTTTTTGCTGGATTAGCACTTGAAGACTATAGACCAATTTTTGAAAAACAACCGAATCATCCACGTTTCACACCAAAAGTCATCCAATCCATTCTTCAGCGCTTCATGGAAAAAAAACAGTCCTCCAAACTTGGATCATGCTTCCACGAACACCACCGGGCCGAGCAATTTATGGTAGGGGTCAATGGAAGACATGCAAACATTTGAAGAAACACCACCTCAACTCATCTCTTTTGGTAAATTACATCTTTCACCAACCCTTTTTTTTTTTACAACATGGAAATGACACCCAAGTGAAACCCATCAAGTTCCAGTTATGACTTTTGGGACTTTTGCACCCCAAGTAACTCAACTCATCATTTTAATCATCCCCCAGTTGACGAAATGACGAACATATCGCCTTGATTGCACACAGGCTTGGAGCCAGAAGCAAGCGGAGGCCACTGTTTGGGGAAGATATACCTTGGGGTGTGGCGGGAACCCTCCTGGTGGATGCAAGCACGACCGTGACCATCAGGATTTTCATATATAGTTTTGAGGCTCCGGGATCCCGAACGTTAAACCGTCATTTACCACTGCTACTATGAGGGGGGCCACACCCAACACATACCTAAGTGGATGCAAACAAAAAACAATCACACACCCAGGCGGTTAGCCATCAAAGGATCACTTTCGAACTGGGCGCGATGATTGTGGGTCAACCAAAATTTTCTCAAACATCTACCAGAAAACCACGACTGAATGTATTTGTGGGGGGGTTTTGGGACTCATCACAATGACTCAAGTGTGACGTCAAAACCACCCCTCAAAAAATGCTAAATGGGCCAATCCCCTCCAAAATGGCCCAACATTCAGGTACTTGGACGGTGAAATGTGATTTTTGTTCACTATTATGGATGGGGATGGATGTATATTATGTTTGTACAATGATATATAGACGTTTCTTTACGTGTGAGCCTTGAGCTTTGTAAAAAAGATTGTATTGTAGGCGTTGTTGGCCTTGTTTCCTTTTAAACAACTCTAGCAACTATGCATCGTTTCAGATGGTTTAATAGATATATAATATATATAATATATATATATAGCTAACTGTTTTCTAGATTGATGTCTACCTAAAAGTTTGCTCAAATCTGGTTGGATTTCATATGAATCAGAAACAGTTGTTTTGAAGAATTTCCTTATACCTGGTAAGGTTTTCAAAGGGTTCAAAGGTTGGCATCCAAGTTCGTCGAAATGTGTTCGCTTTTTTCGCTGGCACCCTCTCCAAGAAGACCAAGAGCGATCCAAAAGGGACAGGTTTGTCTTCCAATCATCAACAATCATGAGAATCTTCCAACTAAGGGATCATTGTGGTTTATAAATTATAAACCTTTCATAAGGCCAGATTTCTTGGGGTTGGGGTTGCAACCAGGGGGGGGGTACCCTTTGATTCCCATTGATTGCAGGTGTTATGTTAGTTTCAGAGAGGGGAAGCTGCCCATCAAGAGTCCTGATTTCTGAAATTCATCAAGGTATTGAACCGATCCAAAGATGGCTTATCGAGTTTGCTAACATAAGCCACTTGATCCATGAGAGACTGGCATATTTACATAGATTTTCCCATCAAAAATACACCATGCATGGACCAGGAGGGAAGAATATTATTTTCCTGGAAACTGACATATCCCACCTTGTGAACAGGAAAATCATCTTGAAAAAGTGCCTTGATAGATGATAGATGATATGTTAGCACCATGGGACCCATGGATCCCCCCCCAAAAAACCGGGGCAATTCAAATCACGACCACAAACCCGCCGAGTAGTCACCCCAAACAGTAGTGAAAAGTAAGGGAATCCGATTCCCAAAATGGCCTTAAATTCAGGTTAAGGATTTTATCCCTAGTGCTCCAAGACCCTTCTGAGAGTGTATTTTGGGCAGGTTCTTAGGGTCTAAATACCACCCGAAAAGGTATTTGGAGCACTATAGGGTATACTAGATGGTGTTTTCGCATATTTTTTATTTTCACCCCGATCCCTGGGGAAATGATCCAATCTGACGAATGTTTTTCAAACGGGTTGGTTCAACCACCAACTAGGTAAGTTCCCAGGGTTCATTGATCCATTTTGGGGGTATCAAACTTGATGGATTCATGGTAGCCGTAATTTTGATGGAGGAAACCCATACAAATAGAGCATGAAGTATAATCAATTGCCTCAGAATGGAACCTGGAATTGCCTCAGCATGCTTTTGGCTGAGACCCGGGCGTTTCCAGGCGGGAGGAGATGGTGTTTTCGAACGACTCTATCATGCAGCGCTTCAACAGGTGGTGGTGTTTTTGGGATGTGTCCCAGAGGGATGCAAGGGAGCAAAAGAAAAAACAAGGAATATATATATATATATATGCGGGTTTCCGAAAATGGTGGTACCCCAAACGGATGGTTTATAATGGAAAACCCTATTAAAATGGATGATTTGGGGGTACCATTATTTTCGGAAACACCCATATATATATATATATAATGATCCCTGTCAAAAAGAGATTGTTTTGAAAAGATTTTTTTTGAGGTTGAAGTTGTGAAGATGTTTTTTATCTTTAATTTTGTGATGGCTGATTCTTGAGATCTTGAAGACTAACTTGGCTCCCCAGGAGGAGAAGAAGAATGCCGCCAGACGCGACAGAGACTCCGAGGTGCGATCATGGAGGTGGTCCCAAAATGGTCCCAGTTTTTGGAGACTAAAAACTCATCTTCCAGGCCCTGTTGGTTCACCAATGACCCCCATGAAAAAAAAAAACTGGGTGGTGGTTTCATTTTTTGAAAAAAAAATCACCCCTATTTGGGGAAGATGAATGAACCCATTTTGACTAATTTTTTGCAAATGGGTTGAAACCACCAACTAGAAAAGATTATGGGAGGAAGAGTTACTTGGAATTACACCATAATAGATTTATCTTGTTTCTCCACCACCAAAAGTATCCCCAACGCTGGCGTATTCTTGCAGATTTCAATGAAATTAGGAGTTGACCCTCCGCCCCAGCCCCATGTCTTTTGGCATCGGGAGATCTCAAGAACCAACCCCAAAGCAACAGGTACTTTAAGCAATGAGGTAACTATCCATCGTTCTGACCGTTTTGTTTGGGTCCCGTCAAGCAGGAATTTCGATCAGTATGGTGAGTGCTTGGTAAAGAATCTATGAAAACTACCTGAAGGGTACCCATCTAACGGTGTTTTTCTTTGTGATAAATGGGTGTTTCCAAAAATAGGGGTACCCCAAAATGGATGGTTTATAATGGAAAACCCTATTAAAGAAAACCCTATTAAAATGGATCAATTGGGGGTACCACTATTTTAGGAAACACCCAAATATTTTGTAACTGAATCGCTTCTTACGAGTTCCAACGTCATGGTCGATAAAGTTGTGATGTCAAACTATTCTTTCAAAGGGTTTCACTGTGTTTAGGCAAAATCCAATTCGCATATTTGGGTGGCAAAAACCAATCACCTGGCCGGACCTGATTTTCCGGATTCTTTTTTGATCCCAGGATTTTTGGATTGAAGGTGAAACCAACAGGATCTTTTTTTTTTGGTCACTATACAATCAGAGAAAAACACAACATGAACTAATATCAATACATAACTTGGAGGATCATCCTATGAAGTAAGTGGTTAGTAAGCATAGTGATCGTAAGTCCCCAAGACCTGGGGTTGTTCCCCTTCCAAATGGCCGAACTCCATGGTTTATGAATGGTGGTTACTAACTACTTGCTACTACTTACAGGTCCTCGGATGATCCTCCAAGAATGAGGTTAACCGGTTAACCTCCAAGATTCCTCCCAGCTCTCCACTGCTAATTTTCAATCCTCACCGTGAGTGCTGAAATTTCCGAATGGAAGAATGCAAAGAAAAACCATTAGAATTGGGCATCCATTTGCCCTGGGATAGTCCATTGTTTGGGTTGCTTGGATCATCCCAGTAAGAGGTGAGTAACCCCCATTTATAGGCCATTTGGAAGGGGTCCAAAAAAAAAACAGGTCTTGGGGACGAAACCGATCACTATGGTTGACCCATCCAGGCCGAGGCATCGCCGCCACAGGGGCAATCACCACCCCGAAGGACGGGGGGGGACTGGGGGCCTGGGTGGCAGGTCTTCTTAAAACAGTTGCCAGGATAGGCAATGCATGGAAATGCATCCAACAAAAATAGGACTCCAAGTCCTTGCCATATTCCAAGTGGTGTATTTTTTGAATGAAACATTGAATACAGACCTCATATCTCGGATGCCTTGAGTCATGTCCAACGATGGCAGTCATTGCTATCTTTACTTCGACCAGGGTAGGAGTGGCAGGTGGTGGAAAAAAACAACCATTAATCTCAGATGCCCAATTTAAAGCATCTTCAAATTCCAACATCCAGCAAAACCGTTGTGTACTTTTTTTTTAAAAGGCAACTGGAAAGCTGGCAAAATAAGGGGCTTCAAGTTTAATGGAAACTACATTGGCAACTTGCTTTCCAGGGGGTTTGGAGATCATCGCAACGAATTTCTATTTCTTTGGATGCGAGTCTTTTTTTTGGAAAATCATGGCGCGCCGGCTGCATGGCTTACCCAGGCATCATGCAGCTTGGATTTCTTTAAGGGGATTTTTTACGGATTGTACTATGGGATTCGAATCACCCTTTTTCATTACCATTTGGGAGAATAATTTTTGGAACTTTTTCCAACCATCTCAAGCAAATCTATGTAAGTTTTTCCTGAAGCCACTACCCCAAAGAATCGGATTATCCTCCAATAATTTTTAGGAGAATTTGCAAAGGACCTTTTTCCGAAAATTGCATCGAAAGAGTTGCAAATCCATGGAATTGGCAGCATTTGAAGGCCGACAAAAAAAAAACTTGGTGGTGGTTTCAAATATTGTTTATTTTCACCCCTATTTAGGGAAGATTCCCAGTTTGACTAAAGGTTGAAACCACCAACCAGAAAACCGCTTTCGGAGGATTCCCACCTCAGAGTTGTTGTATAGCGATGCCCTGGACCGTCGCGAACGTTTGCACATCATGAAGGCGGCTCCACCCGCCCGTTTTTCGACGGGTGAAAAAAAAGACAGGCGTGGTAATCTCTGGGTTTTATCAAAGGGTGTTCTGTTGATCCCATTTTCTAGGGTACTGTATATATACCTAGAACCGCCAATGACCTCTATTTTTGAAGGTCAGCCCCCTTAAAACAAGGCCTTTTCCAATCAAAACAAGGGTCATTTGGGTTCCAGGTATAAATATATTACTTTGAAATTTTGGATATGTTTTTTCTATATTTTTCTTAAAGGGTGATTTTTTAGTGATTTCTGTGATGCCCTTTTTTTCCAAGGGAGTCATCCTGGGAAGGGGGGGCGTCATCCGAAGCCATGTATCAAAAAACAGTTTGTAGCCTTGAGCAGTTCGCAGTGCTGGTGGTTGACGTAGAAGCAATGCCTATGCACCGGACGAAAACTCCAACACGTGAAATAGGAGGTACAGGGGGAAGTGCTACTTACTTGGCAGGTTGGCCTTGTTAGAGTAGGAACCATTAAATTGCAAATTTGGGGTTATCAATCTATATGCACATGTATGGTCAAAATTGAGGGATTTCCCTGAAAAATAGAGCATGAAGTTTGGGTTGGTGTTGTATAATGACCCTATTTACCTCTTTGCGACTGCAGATATAAATTTTCACTTAAACCTTTATGATAACCCTTACAATAATCTCCCCTTACAATGATCGCTGTAGAGTTGCAACCGTTGATTCTCAGGAACAACTCCAACGACGTCGCTTTGAAGAATCCAAAGAACGCTGCGCGGTTCCGGAGCTAAGTCTGAGAATTCTCTCGAGGTTTTTGCAGATCTGGGCTATCGAAAATTCCTTGATTAGGACATCGGTTAAGATGGTTAAGGAGCTACACCCCCGAAAACTCACATGACACTAGAACAACAACCATTTGGAGATGTATGTCCTATTCAAAACTCGGGGTGTGATTTACTGACACTTCGTCACTTCGTGTCTATTTCAATCACTAGCCGGCCTTATGATCAGGGCTTATGAACTTCATAAACCATTGGGTTTCCCTTAAGAAGGGCCGGCGGATTTTCAACCCCTATTTCTTCGTTTCTTTAGGTACTGTACGGCTGTTAGGGCGGGGTTGGTTGATTTTTTCCATACCACTGAGGTGAATAATAAATCCCGGAGATACTATTGGCAGCTTCTGGAACGACAAATCAAGGCGCAGGGGTTTGAGGTTTTCTATGGTTTTCTGGTTGGTGGACGATACTTAGTGATAACATGTGTTGAAGATGAAAGCAGATAGCCAGAGAATCTAGTATAGATGTTATTTGGCTCCCGTGTATCATCGAGTATCATCATATATTCTAAGCTTGGCAAAGCTTAGAGTAATCCGGGTAAGTTCTTATATCCTTAGCCGTGTTTGTTTTTTTTCAGCAGAAAGAACCAACGTTTTGCAAAGTCGATGCCTTAATGAATGCATATGTGGGATGTTTTTTTGCAACCCAAAGGCCATTTTTGGACCACCAGGAAGTATTCTCAGCAAGAGTGGTTGCAGGAGCAACTAAGTTGATCTCAGACGAGTTTTATCCTTGCAACGGACGACTTTACAGCGGACAAATTTACTTTTCAAAATGAAACAAACTGAAGAGATGAGGGTTGAGATCTATGAATAACTACATCTAGATATGGATATATATATATATATATACTGTAATCAAATCTATTTGCTGAAATCAAAATTGAATACTTCAACCAGCTAAAAAAAATCTGACTCAAACGAACTGCAGTCAGATTGGTCCCTCCAAAAAGCAACTCGGAAACGTTCGCCTCCAAGCAAAGATGATCCATCAAAAGTCACTGATGTGACGGACTTCGGCTGATTGACTCTTTCCAGTAAACGAGTTCTTATTACGTCATCCATTTGCAGAATAAATAATTACACCCCGGAAGATTAACATAGACCCTGAAAATGATGGTTTGGAAGATGATTTTCCTTTTCCAGGGGTGTATTCTCAGGTTCCATGTTAATCTTCCTGGGTGTAGCTTTTTCGTGAACTTCCAGCCTCCTGAAAAACAACTTGCTGTTCATTTCCAGTAACTTTTCTTTCACCCCCCAAAACGGGCTGTCCAATTGCCTTCAAAAAATCGTACACTACCGGTATGTCTTCCGGGCTATCATTGCGGCCTATCAGCTGTTTTTTTTGTTTTCCAGACCATTAAAACCTGCAAGGAGAAGAAATATTTTGGACAGATATAGTGTTTTTTTTTAACCCTCGCCGTTTTCAATATTGTTTGGGTCACAACAAGGGGAGGAAATTCTAGCCTATGAAGCTTGGCCAGGTATCAAATCAACATCCGAATTGATGACGGTGATTTCCCACAAATGGAGGTTACCTCAAAAAAGCATGTTCTTGAGGTGTGAATGCATTCTGATCAAACTTTTAACATAGAATTGAATGGCAGCAACGTGAAAGAACATACATTTATTGGTATCTTATCTTGAATCCGCTAGAAGAACTTGAAGTGTGCACCTGTCATTGCATAAATTTGTTTGCGGAGAAATCACGTGCATGGGAAACAAGCGGAACACCTTGTGAATATTGTGGTGCTTTGAGCAAGCCCAACGAAATCATCACCTATCGTCATGGCCAGTCAACCTACCACCCCCTAACATATTTAGGGCAACCAATGGTTAGTAAGCGCTTCGTAAGGCCGGAGAATTTCTCGGGGGGTACGTTACGTTTTGGGGGGGTAGGTTGACGGTTACCCAGCCATTTTTCAGCAGTCCAAAAACGTCAAAAAGCAAGACACCATAATGGGGATCTAAGGGTCAAGGATCTAACCCCCAGAACAGTTTCAATGACCATTTTGAAAAGGAAAAACTTCATCTTCCAGTCCCATCGTTTCTGAAAGGATTTTCTTATCCGCCTTTCAAAGCTGTTGATGGGACCTGTTCATTGGACACCCTGGGCCCTGGGTGAAGTGCTGAAAATCTATAGACTTTGCGTATGTTTCCCCCACAGGGGCAGGAGTGGATGGACTGGAAAGTGAAGGTTTCCAGGTTTTCCCAACTCAAAAAAATGATTGTATTATTGTAATATGTACTGTATATTATAGTTTATATAATCCACTTTTGGTCACTGTTCCTGGAAAGGGGCCTCACCCAAAACTGCAAACCTCGAATCCACCACTGAGTTTCAGTTTTTTGGTTGTAGGTTTACCAAGCAGGTTTGAAACTTCTCAAATTTGGAAACTTACAACCTTAACTTAACCATGGTTAAAAACTGGTTGTAGGTTATCCACCTTCATCCAACCAGTTAAGGTAACTTCTCAAATCCTTAAAGATTTGGTGCTCGCAGGCAGCCTTCGAAGCTGCTACCAATGGCCAGCCTTTACTAGCTCAAGCATCTTTGGAGGACTAGCCGCTAGCTGACCAATGAAAAAAGGGCCCCTGGTTGGTTGGGTTATATAGGAGATTATGCTACCCATTTATAGAGGGATTATACATAATAAAACATGGTAAGGATCCCTATTAAACAACCAGGATTCAATGCAAAATGAGATGTTTTTTTTTCGTGGCTCAGCCGTTTTTTTGTTTTGTTTTTTGGGGGGTTTTGCAAAACGAAACGAGGTTATCAGAGAAGATCTTGAATAGAGGCAGTTTGATTATTGTGACTATTGTGTATGGTTTTTCGAGGCTTTTGGTAGCAGAAGATTCAGTAGAAAAGTGCACGGAATCTTCCAATGCAATAGCCGAGACGCGACATTTGTACAAAGAGAAGATCAATTCGGCAATGATTGTCGGTTGTTTCAATGGGATGATTCCCCATCTTTATATAGAAAATGGTTGTTTCACCAAACATCCATTTATAAATGGTTGTTTGGGGTTCCAGGTTTATACTATCCGCATTCAGATCGTAGATCCGGCGCCCATGGCATTGGAATCTCCAGGATCCAATCTTGGAAAAATATTCCGGATTACGGGATGACTTTTACGGTCAGATTTGGACATAAAATCCCATTTGAGGCTTGGTAAATCACTGAAATCAAACTGCTACCCTAAGGCTCCTAGATTGAAAAAAACATATATACAACAATCAATCGAGATTGATTTTTTCAATCTGAGATTGATTAGTGCCAAAAATCAAGCGTCAGATTCAATTTTTTCAATCTATATTATAGGAGCCTCTGGGTAGGATTTCCGCAAAATTGCAAAACATCTTTTATATCAAGCACCGCTTTTCCACCCGTTCAGACTGAATTCATCGCAAGTTTTCAACTCCCACTAAATGACAGGGACCACACCAATCTTCGCATTTCAACCACTGTGGTAGCAAACGCAACAGTTCAGCCAGTAACAAACGCTACTTGTAAAGAAATTCCTATCACTATCAGATAGTTGGGTGTGAGAGGATAGCTGGTTGAGTTAATGACAGCAGTTTACCGACCTCTAACCTCAACCCATTTTAGTTTCTTTGGGTTAGGGAGAATCCTCCCTGTAGATGGCCTTTGATGAACTGGAGCAATTCACCTTGATTAGTGCAACCCAAGATGCAAAAATTGTGCCACGCTGGCAACAAATCATGTCATGTAGGAGATGATACACTGTTGTCACAAAACCGTTTGTAGTAAACATTGAGAAATCATTCGAAATCCTTCAATCATGGTCAATCCGACCTCCCGTCTAAACTGCTTCCCCAACAGAAATAGGGGGTTCAACAGGGGATAATGATCGATCAATCGGACCCTTGAGAATTTTTCATCAAACGTTCCTTCAGGTCCAATAGCAGTAGCACCTTGACAATAGTTGATTGCGAGAGCCCCCAACAAAAACCCGCAGAAAACAGGACTTTTTGGTGGGCTTCAAATGCATGAGACCCAGAAAGAATGGCGAGGCGCTGATGTGTTGGGAAATTTGGCCATGTTTAACATCTCTGCTCGAGCTCGGACATATAGCAATGTTATGCCATGTTCAGAAAGGATGGTAATATGATGTTTGGACTTTTGATATCTTTCGGAATTTTGGAGCTTGGTTGACCTTTTTTGATGAACGGTATGTTACATATTAAAATCATACCAGGACCTTCCAGTCGGGGTGCCAATTAAACCCTAAGGCTGGGATGTGTAATTGACACCCTTTAAACGGAAATATGTAAGGCACCCCTTTGGAGAGGTCCAGGTTTTTATATCTTCCCATGTCTATGTTGAGATTGGGATTCCAACTGGCATCCAACTTGGAGAGTGGAACTGTACAGATTGGTTTGATGGAGTTGAACTTTCCCAATTTCAAGGGAAGCAATTCTCATTTGAGCAATAAAAAAAGGGCCCAAATAGTTGTTTAGGGTATTTTTTTCGGGGATGAAATACTGCCCAGGTATATGTAGGGATGATAATAAACCATTAGTTCAGGATCCCTATTAAACAAACATGATTCAATGGAAAGTAAGATTTTTTTTTGCAGATCATTTAGATTTTAGATCTTATTGAGGCTAGCTGGTGCTTGGAAGGGGGAGCTAAGCAGCTACCACATTTGCGGGATTGATGACCACTTTTTCATGAAAAATCGGCAGTCAAAAACCGGGGTCCAACTGCGCTGCAGTTCCCCATTTTGTCCCCCCAACCACTCCCCCGAACTTCAACAGCTCACCCCTGAAAGCCATGATGGGACTGGAAGTTTCCGACCCTTACTTTCCTTTTGGGTTTCGGTATAATTTTCAAGGGCTTTTACTCGCCGTGAAAAAACTTCAGGTTCCCCTGTTTTTTTCCCATCCATGGGACTTCCACAGGATTCCAGGATGACCAGACTGCCATGGTAACCCCTGTTCCACCTGCACCTGGCAGAATCTCCCAAAGATATCCGAATTGGCATTCATTTTGTGACCTTGAAAAACGGTGAGACAACCTGGAAAGACCATAGGTTATTTTAGCTGGGGAATGGTTGGTTCCTTACTACAAAAATGATTGTTTTTGAAAAAGAATCATTCCAAAGGGCGGCGGAACATTATTTTATGGCCAGTATTGCCAAACTCCGTTCTATCTTTGAACAAGGTCCATACAAGTTTCAACTTCAAACCACAAGATCATTTGTTGAACAATATTATTGTTGGCCTTTTTTGGGCTTGGACCTGTTCGTATTCATGGAGATGTTTGTGGGAACCGGTTCTGGTGAACAAATTTGCCCGTGTCCCCCATAGAACTTGGCTTGAAGACTCCGATCGCTTTCGCTTTCCCCCCCTCTCCTTTTGCAAACCTTGGCACCGGGACTGTTCCGGTCATGGCGGTTTGGGAGCCCGGAATTTAACGAGTCAGAGACGCCAGCCGAAAAAAGCAGTTTGAAGTTGAAATTCACTTGTATGGAATGATGTATTTCCTCTGACAATGAAATGATGGAAGAACTGCTTGACCATCCAAAGTGTATGAAACACTAGACACCATTGGGGAAGAATTTCCATCAACAGTGCATCCGAGATACTGCATTTGTGTGGTATAATGTAACTGCATTAGGTTTCCAACAACTAGAAGTCAACTACATGACCATGGATAATTGTAAACCAAACATCTCAGAAAAAACATGGTCTTTTTTTTCATAATGGACTACCTTGTGACCTTTTTTTTTCAAAACAATTTGGTTTGTAGACGTTTCTCCTTTTCATTTCGGGGGTATTTTCCAGGTTCCATATGTGTTTTTTCCATTCGTATAAATAGATGGATCCCCGAACTGCACATCGGGCATCAGGTGATTAGCAAGATGTCCCGACCGGCTCGCGTGCCTCTGGTGGCAGGCGAGCTTCGTTGGGATGGAAGAGATTCGGAAGATACGAAGTATCCGAAGTTGAACAGCGGGTTATAACCCCCTGAAACATCTTGCGGTTTCAGGTGGTTTCACGTCACATTTGTTTTTGATGTTTACCCCCGAACTTTGAGGTTTCATGATTCAATTTGAGGATCACATTTTTCAGATGGACTAGTTCAACCACCAACTAGGATGGGACTGGAGTCGACTAAATCGAACAACTTCAATTTGGGGCTTTATTTGGGCCGAACTGTTCAGAGGCTTAAAAGCTCTTCAACTTCAGGATTCAAGTTTAAACTTGAAACACCTTGGGGGGCTGCAGGAAAGGGCGAATGGATATCACGGATTCCTCCTCTTAAAATCGCGTTATGAAATGTCATGAATCTAGGCAAAGGAGAACCACCTCAGCCGAAGGGAGTACATCTCCAATCGCAACGCTTTTCATTTAGCATAAAAAACGAAGTCTTAAGTCATTTACGCAGATGATTGAGCTGCTATCACTCATCTAAGCCCAGATTTCTGCTTCGATTGACAGGTGGTAGGCTGCATAGAAGCCTGTAATAGTTGCACCTCCTGCATCAATTGGGGTTATTCAAAGTAGTGCTACCCAGGAATGACAATAGGGTAAATGGGTTGCACACCCCCAAGTAAAGCTTTACAATTACACCGCAGGCCTTTCACATCCACTGTCCAACCTTGGGAAGAAAGAACTAGTCATTTTGAAGACTTACACCACAGAAAAACTCCCCCTCGTTTGAATACCAACATGGAACTTGAAATAAGTCACCCCCTTTGTAAAAAAAACAACCTGATCTTCTAAAACCCATCATTTTTTGCCTTCCAGCCGTTGATTTTGATGATGTGCCGTCAGGTGCCTCTGCTGCCGCACTGTTGGCTGCGCCAGCTTTCATCACACCAGGTGCTGAAGTGCCAAGACAAGTGGAGGCCACCTGGGCGAAAGTGGGGGAAATCCGTCGTGATGGATGACATGGGATGACATGGATGCAGCGCCTTGCCGCGCTTTGCTTCCTTGCTTTGATTTAAAGGTTGATAGACTGGCAGAGATAGATGTATAAAAAATATATACTATAGATATATATAAATATATACAATATATGAAATATAATATATAATATATGATATATAAATGTTTGAATGAATTGCAGTTAATTCTTAATGTTTGAAAGTTCTGATACCTTAACAAAGCACTGATGCCTTTACAAAAACTTGCTCCTCCCACATCAAAACATCTCATCTTTAGAACTTTAGCGGTCTTGTTTGAAGCAATCTTGGCCCTATTTTTGTTTGCTCAACATGGTTCATCATGGAGGAATCGTCCCTAACCTGCACCAACCATTTGCCCTGCCCTAACCCCCCTAACCCTCCACGACTCCGGGGCCGAGGTCACCCAAAACTCCCATGCTGCCCTCCGTGGTGCTGCCACACCGGCCGCAGCCAGCCTGGCTGGTGCCATGGGTGCCATGGGTGCCATGAGTGCTGGTGCCGCGGCGGTGTCCCGTCACTTGGTTGGATTTAGCGGGGAGGTGAGTCTTGTAACAGGCAACGAACGGTACCCTCCAGGGAACGATCACATATCAGCACAGGACTCCCCTCCCTGAGTCGATGGCACATTTTGTGTCGATGAGGATTTTCTTCTTTTAGCTGGTGGGAATATGTTATGATATGTTAGTTTCCTGGAGGGTATATTATATGAGCCAGAGACCCTCCGTGGGAACCAATATAATCCTAATTAATCTGAGCAACCTCAAACCTCCGACAGAAGAGGGAATAATTAGATAGGTGGTCTTCAGATGTCAAAATGTTAGCAAAATCTTCAGGAACAATAGGGTCCACAAGAAAAAGCGATACGTATGTACGAACTATAAATATATCTATATATATTATATATATACATATTAGATCCGTGGTGGCATTTCCATACTTATCAGGTTTCAGAAGGATACCCGGAACGATACCCGTTTGTGATATTTCTGGCTGTTGAAAGACGGTCGCCCATGCCTGGGCTGGGTCTGACTGATGCATGCTTCGCAGGATTTTGGGATAAGCAGATTCCAAATCTTGCAGGGCCCAAGAACCCAACTTTAATACACTCCACCCTGAAACTAACATGGCGCCTGAAAATATTAGGCCCCCAACAGGGAACTTCGTCTTCGTGTTCGGAACGTTGAACTGCGTTTTTTCCAAATACTCGTTCCAAATGATCGGAAACTGTTTGTTTTCAAGCACTATGACATGTTTTGGTAGGGAGCCTCCCCCTTTTAAACAATTCATTTGCGACTGTTAAAACGTTAAAACAGAGGGCTTTTGCATCCCGTCGTGTTTTTGCACGGGGATGATCATGCCAGTTAGTAACGTGGCCAATAGCCAGTAACTCACTTAAGTTAGAAGTACCCTCCCTGAAACTAACATATGCCCTGAAAATCAATGGTTGGAAGATGAATTTCTTTTTGAGAAGGCCTATTTTCTGGTGCGAACTGTTAGTTTCAGGGAGTGTATTCCATAGCAATAAATGGCTTTTAACTTGCGACGATTTGGAATGGTCCTGGTGCCAGGTTTCCAGTCATCATCATTAAAAAAAAACTCTTAACCCTGGAAGATTAACGGATGGAACATAGTTCACTAGAGGTTTGCTTCAGATCATTTTCCTTTCTTTTCATGGGTGATTTGAGATTTGTATGTTCCAGCCGTTAATCTTCCAGGGTGTTTTTTGTAGAGGATCAGGAAACCTACGTGGATGTCCCAGGAAGTTAGTAAATGGTTAGTAAATGGGTTATAACCTACTTATAAATGAGTATATTGGGGTTATAACCCACCTACTAACCATTTACTAAGTTCCTGGTACATCCAAGGAAAGCTTTATTTTCCATTATTGAAAAAGCGAACCAAAAAACCCTCATTTGAGCAATGAAAAAAGGGCGGGCCCAAACGGTTGTTTAGGTTGTATTAGGCGGGTTACTACCTTTGTTTCTAGGGGTTTATTATATATCATACTATATTTTGGAATCCCGAAAAATGAAACAACCAGGATATATATTCCATTTGGAAAGTAATACTTTTTTTTTCCTCACTTTCTCAGTTGGTCACATTTGGACCCACCGGGATAGCCCCGGGATGCATCCACCCATCCACCGACGCGGAGGTCGCACCCAAAAGCGTCAGAAGGCTGCCAGAGCT
The DNA here is from genome assembly GCA_000507305.1 of Breviolum minutum Mf 1.05b.01. Taxonomy (NCBI): domain Eukaryota; class Dinophyceae; order Suessiales; family Symbiodiniaceae; genus Breviolum; species Breviolum minutum. The sequence goes on along the minus strand of DF242017.1, from coordinate 76,759 downwards.
GTGAAGCTCAACGAAATCGCCGAGGACGACTGGTTGGTCAAAAGTAGGGATCCTCCAAAAAACATGGCGAAAGTAAAGAATCCCGAAATATATGATAACTAACAATTGAAATAACAGGTGAAACATTTATACATGTTATTTCACAAGTCATAAGCTTGACCATATTTCAGCTTGACTTTTTTTTGTATTTTCATCCCCTACTACGCATTCAGAAGCTATCCGGTCAACTAGTCACAAATGCCAGGAGACTGGACTTCCAGAGTTGGTCGCTAAGGTTGAGGCGTTGTTGCAACAACCACAGGGTCGGGGTAGCTTGGTGGAAATTTTCGGAAAAAATTAACGGCTGGGTGACACAACTTTAACATGTTAATCTAGGTGGTGGTTTTAAATATTTTTTGTTTTCATCCCTATTTGGGGAAGATTCCCATTTTGACTCATATTTTTCAGATGGGTTGAAACTACCAACCAGGTTAATAATCCCATCAAAATGGGGATTTTTCGTATCATTTTGTGGCTTCGGTCCAACCTGGAAAAAAACTCACTATTGGCTGGAGTGCCCGATTTTTTTTTCATCGAGGTTTGGAAGTCGTTGAATTTTGTTTGGCGTTTTTACGCCAAGTGGCTGGAACCTTTTGGGTGTTTCCAAAAATGATGGTGGGCCCCAAATCATCCATGGATTGATAGGGTTTTCCATTATAAATCATCCATTTTGGGGTACCTCTATTTTTGGAAACATCCTTTTTGAAGCTTTTTTAGGAACCTAAATTTTGCAGCAAAAATCAGGCTGCCCTTTTCGGAGCTGGCCTGGCGGATGGGACCCCTTAAGATGCTCCCTCCCTTAGTAGGTGGTAGAGTGGTACTTGGAGGTCCCGTTGGCAGTTAGGATCAATGGTTAGTATATAACTGGGTTATTTCACCTACTTATAAATGGGGTATTCCTTGGGGTTATAATTAACTCACTTACAAACCATTTACTAAGTTCCTGGTGCAGAAATTGAGAAAGTTGTCAACCATTGCAATCCTACACATCATAGTTACTGTATATCATTACTCGAGTTTTTAAACCCCATGTTTTCTTGATGTTCCAGTTAATATTTCGATTGGTTTCAAGGTTTTTTTCGCCAATTTTTTGCATTTAATAATGAGGATGTTGAGACACATAAGCAGACTCTCCCTGTTTCTAGTGGGGATGAAATGCTCTTATTCACAAGCTGAGATTGACCTCTAAATGGTCAATAGGATGATCAGAATGAGTGTATGCAGTGTCCCATTTTTCAACATGCCAGTGTTTTCCCAAGTGCTGGTCGAATACGACTCAGATATTTTCCATAGACGTGGTTTCAAAAAAAGCTGCATCCAATGGAGCAGAGATCAACACCCTGGTTATTCAGCTATTTAGTGTATATAGAAGACAGTTTTGTTAATATAGGAATTTACCATCTTGTATGGAGATCACACATGTATATACACGCATGTATTGTATTAGTCAGGATACCACTAAAGAATGATAATGAATATCGCTCATTTACAGTATACATAATTGTAATACAGTACTAGATAGTACAAGTAATGATAATTGATAATGATAATAAATAATAACTGATAAACAATAATGATACTTATTACTGATGACAATGATAGTTAATACATACTCACAATCTATACTATAGTAGTAATAGTAACTATATAATGATATGCATAACCCATGAACTATGATATTGAGTAAGCCATTCTAAAGATACTTCTTAAGCAACAAAAAATAACATTCATCGATCAGTTTTCGCTTGCTACAAATAGATCCAAGAAAAATTCACACCGGTGAAATCTCCACCACGTGAGCAGCTTGAAAAACCAGCCCCTGGTTCTTTGGGTCTTCTTCTGGTTGGTGGTTTCAAACATTTTTTATTTTCCCCCCTACTTGGGGAAGATTCCCATTTTGACTAACATTTTTCGAATGGGTTGAAACCACCAATTAGTCTTGTTTTTTTTTGATGGTTCGTTGGTTGCAGTACTTGGTTGTTTAGTTGCTTACCGTAGTTGGTTACTTGTTTGGGTCTGACCTAGGGGTTGGTTTTTTCGAAAAACCAACCAACCCCTATAGGTCATAGGTCGTGGGGATTCTGAAATTCCAGCCTGCTTATGATTCATGGGAATCCAATTGAACCTTCATGAAAGGAGGATTTCCATGCTTCAAAAAACGCCTCATTGCGATTCTCGGAATCTTCTACCCTCCAGCAATCGAACAGCCCACAGCCCAATAAGCATTCTAAAAGTTTCATCAACGCGGTAGAAAAACAATTGTCGAATTCAGAAATTCAGGGTACTTGTACCGTACCAGTTGAGCTTGGCAGGTAGTTTATCTACCATGATTCCCCAGGGTTTATCTGCATAGAAGGTGGTGCATTGGGACAGGAGTTCCTAGTAAACATCCACAGATGCCCTCCAAGTTCGATAGAAAAACCTCTGAGAGTAGATTTTGTCACTGGTTTGTTTCCGAAAGTGCTGGGCATGAAGTTCCTTTTTTTTGGGGTGGTGTGTTAAGCATTTTTTTATGTTGTTTTACCCCGATCCTTTTCTGAAAATGATCCATTAAAAACGAGCATGTTTTTCAACTGGGTTGGTGAAAAACTACCAACTAGTTCATGTTTTTGGGTGGGTGTTTGTTAGTTTTTTTGCTAAACTTTCATCTCTATTTGGGGCAGATGGAACATATGGAACCCATTTTCAGGAGCGAATATGGATACGAAAATTCACCTGGTAGATAGATCAGGGGCTTCAAAAATCCATCAAAACATTTCAGCTACAGTCCCTAAAAAATTAGCAGCAAAAGCCTCTGAAAAAAGGTTGTGTTGGGAAAACTACTTTCCTTTTGGAAAGGGGTATTTTCAGGGGCTATATCGGTACTGTGCCTTCGCTACTTTTCTGAGGTGATCGCTTGTATGAAGTGAAAGCACTTGCAGCCGAGCTCCGTCAGAAGGTGGAATTTTGTTTTTGGAAGAAAACACAGGGAGCAAATGTGGAAGGCATATATCCATGTCGGTTTACATCCAATCCATTTATGGAATATATGGTTCAAAATATATGATATGTATATACTCCTGGAAACTAACATGTCCCATCCCAGCCGGCAAATTTTCCTTTTCCCAAGGTGGAGTGGGATATGTGATCGTCCCCTGGAGGGTACGGATAATACTAATACAGTCAATTTGTTCGATTCTTAGGTCTCAGATTTAGATTAGCGGATTGAGGCCGTCAAGGTGTAGTATAGATACAAGCAAAATCAATGGATCTTCTTTCAAACTTGAGCTCATGTATCTTTGAAAATAGCATATCAATATATCGGTTGGAGCAAGAGAGCAATTCAACCAGCTCTATTTTCCGTGATGGTGGTAGTTTCTTTCAATTTTCCACAAGTATTCGAGGAGATATTCCATAATTGGTCAACTGGGTTGAAACCACCCTCCCTGAAACTAACATAACCCCTGAAAATCAATTTCCTTTTGGGATGCCCTATTTTCAGGGGTTTCCTGGAGGGTAGCCAATGATTGTTTGGTATCACTCTGAATAGTGGAGAGGTGCTTATAGTTTCGCGTCAGGGATAATCCGGAAGTTTGTTTCAGAGAGGAATTCCAAATTTCCAGGTGGGCGGTGAATTTAAGTGACTATATGGATATATATATATATATGTATGAATGTGAATGTGCATGTGAATGTGCATGTGAATGTGCATGTGCATGTGAATGTAGTGTAATGTAATGTAATGTACTGTAATGCAATGTATGTATGTTTACGCAAATATATATAAATATATATATATATATATTGATGAAGGAAGGTGACAACCAGAAGAACAACATATTTTCATGAACACATCATTATTTGATGATATGATGATTCGTTGCCCTACAAAAAACACCATGCATTTTGACAAATATCAACAGTGCTTGCTGTTGTGCTGGCTGTTAGCTGATGGGTTTTCTGGGGCAGGATGCCGTGAATGGTGACAGTCCCCTCCGTTGGGTGGCCAACATCGCAGCATCCTTCTTGCTGACACAGAGTATGGCTTTGCAGCTCCTTGGAAGAGTTGGATACCAACCAACCAACCCCAACCAACCAACCAACACCACCACCACCACCACCACCACCACACACACACACACACACCACACACCACACACACACACACACAC
>DF242017.1:0-65507 GCA_000507305.1 Breviolum minutum Mf 1.05b.01 | reverse complement strand
GACCCTTTAGCACATATGGTTCTTTCGGATGCTTTTTCCTACCTGGAGAAAAAGCATCTACACCATCAGCACTTGATGAAACTCACTTTGGTCCCTTGCGTTGCGGGTCTGCGTTGGGAACGCAGCGTTGTGCGTTGCGCGTTGCGGCGGGTCTAAGTTGGATGTTGGTTGGATGACCATGAAAACTCCTGTTTTTTTCATAAAGTTTTCGAAGCCACGTGTTTTTTTTGCAAAAGACATTGGGGAATTCACGCCAGTTTTGCACATTCGCGTGAATTGAACCATGACTCGACGAGTGACGGGAGGTACTCGGAGCTAGGCGCAAAGATTCCCAAAGGAGCTTTGCTGGTGGGCCCACCAGGCAGGGGGAATTTTCAATCTCCAGCGACTTTTATTTCATGGGAATGTAGGGTTACCCACGTGAAAACCTGTCCAGAGAAAGTGTTTTTAAGGAGGGGATTAGTTGGCAGGGCCAAGCATGATTAATAAGTCAATAACCCCTTGATAAGCCCTTGGAAGGGTGGCATTGTGGTGGTACGCTTGACTTGGATTCCCAATCCTATTTTGGGGAGGGGTGAGGGGTTGAAGACTTTTTCTTGGCACGGATATTGTTATAATTAGTGTGTTTGCCGAAGAAAGATCAATAGATGTGATGGTTAGGTTAGGTCAGGTGAAGAAATTCCAAACTTCTGCGTCCTTCTATGCCATTTTGAAGGTAATCCATGGTTGTTGGTTTAGGGTCTTAGCAATTCTCCTTCGATGACTGGTGACCTGAGTCCCCTTCCAGTCACAAGGGAATCGGCCAAGTCTAAGTGGAAAACTACGGTTTGATGGTTCAGAAATCTGGCGAACCAGTTGATAGGTAGTTAGTTTATCCTTATTTACGACGGATATTTTCTACATCCCAGGCGGTTAGCCGGATTTCGGAACCATCACCAGTATTATAAAATTGGAGGGAAACTGGTGTATTTCAACGAATCTTTGTCAAACTCCAATACATCTTGCCGTCTTGGTTCTATCACGTAGTAGATTCATTCTTTCTCAATGAAAAATAATGCTCTCCGTTTAGTTCTATTTCTTGTTTCGTCTTCATTTAATTTTATGAACTCATCTGGGTGTTTTTTTTGTCAATCTGCGTCTGTAAAACAGAAATTCCATTGAACATCCTTTCCTCACCAACAAGGTGGGCCCCTCCTAGTTATAAATGGATTTATAACCCTTAAAGCATGGCCTTGTTAAATGGGTTTCCCTGGGGTGAAATTAACCCTGCTTATCGGGACCGCCATCACTCGATTTATAACAATCCTAGGGCCTACCTTGAATGGATGGCCTGGGGGTTGTGTTGCCTTGTCACCACCAGGTACAGGAAAGACCTTGCTGGCAAAAGCCGTGGCTGGTGAGGTGCCAGTTTAGTCAGCATGGGTCAACCCGAAGCTGCGAGATAAATGAATTTCATTGCACCTGGAAAGCCTAGTGTACCATTTTTTTAGGCAACTGGGGGTAAAGTTGATGCAAATTAACAGCAACTGGTTTTCCAGGCAGTTACAAACCCTCCAAGCAGTTTCTGGATTTTTTTAAAGAATGATCTCTCTTAGATGGTCAGATGGTCAGATTGTGGTTTCTTAAGTCTTTTTTTTGGATTGTTCGGGGTTTATTCTCCTTCAAAGATGAGGCAAAATTCAGAAAAAAACAGGCCACAAAAAGTTTCAACAAACATCTTCGTCAACCTGCTGAGAGTCATTTTGTTGAACAAGTGGCGCGACTCGTTCGGATTTTTTGTGGCAGAAATAGATTCACACCAAGTTGGTCAGGCTTGTGCATTCAAAAAAGCAACCAATCTACTGGAAATAGTATCGGAGTAGGTGAAATCCCTTACAAATTACCGAATTATTCAGATGATGGGAATTCATCCTTGGGCCAGATTTGATTCATGACATGTTTCCTTGGATTTTATTGGATTCCTTTGATTTCTCGGATTTTAGTGTTTGGGGGGTTGGTTGGTACTGTGAACCAGCTTAGATGAGTAATCTACCAGACATTTTACCGGTGTTTCAAGATCAACATTTCTTGGAGATATCCTGTACTTCATGATTCAATACTTCAGAGGTCTCGTTAGAGGCTTAACATTGGACTCTCCAAAAGGAAAGAATCGTCTCCCAATCACCATGTTTTTTTTAATTGCGGGATTTTAGCATAGTTCTTGTTAACTATTGGGAAACATTTGCAAATACTCAGTGTCGAAGAGATTTTATTTCCCTATGCTTTTGGTGCCTATTTTGCTCTGCAGATTATGACCTCGACTCTCGATCTTTTTCTCCTTTTTTTGGTATTCTGACCACACGATTGAGTCCTATGTCAATAATTACATCCCCTTCAACGTTTGGTTCTTGTTACAGTGCCCATTTTTTTCCATCTCTTTTCCAACTTCAGCAAATGCTAAGTTGGCAACGTTCGCATTGGTGGTTGTGGATATTTTGGGATCCCCTTATAAAGGGGATTGGCATTGGTACTTAAGGGGGGCCCGGGTTGCACCTGACGACTCCTCGCAGATCTCCGTGAGGCCGGCGTGCCCTTCTTCAGCATCAGCGCTTCGGAGTTTGTGGAAATCTTTGCGGGTATCGGTGCCTCACGTGTGCGCGATCTTTTCGAGCAGGTCGTTTGACAGAAACAAATGGGGGGAGACTCCATGTGGGGTTTGGTGATGGGGAGGTTCGAAGGAAAGGGATGGTTGTCGCTGTTTGTGCAGGAAAACTTGGGGGAAACCAATGGAACATGCCCTCTCTTAATCTGAGTGCAAATGACTAGACTGACTAGACATTTCTTCGAATTCAGCAAGTTGAACCAGTTGAACAATGAAAATCCACAACCACGGGAACTTTTGGGGTTGAACATGTTTGACATAGGTCAGGCAAGGATTGGAACTGATTTTTTGGCACATAAAATCGGCGGAGTTGGTCCGCTTTTGGAGCCCCACTCCCGAGGTTTTTTCTCAGACTTCACGAAAAGTCACGGGATATGCTTCGCAGTAAGCAGCATGCGCAGGATACGCCTGATATCATGTAATATAATATACAGTATATCACATAATATATATACATACATGTGTTCCCCAAAAGTTGATGTGTCAACTGCACTTATAGCAGTTGTTTTTTTTGTTGAATGAAGATGGAAGAACAACAAAAAAGACGTATATATATATATATCCCTAGGTCCGTGTCCAAATACCTGAGGTTTGGGTTTTTTGGGTCACCACAAAAATTGCTTCACCATGTGACTCCAGGTTTCACATACCTATGTGTTTTAATTTTGAAGGTCCAAATGACAATTTTTCAGGATGTATGACTGGATGTCTGGGGTGTGTTTCTGGTGATTTAAAAACCACTGCCTTTTTGATGGCACGACATCGCTACCTCCAGATGGATCTATGATTTTTTCAAAAAAATAACAACATGCTGAGGGTGAAGTCATGCCAGATGGTGAAGAGAACTCCGCTTTAATGTGATCATCCACCCTGATGTGTTCATTGAAAATTCATTTAAAAAAACCCTCTGTTAAATATTGGAGTGTGTCACCACTTGGGGTTCAGGAAAATTCATCAAATTCATAACAAAAACTTGGGATAAATGGATCACCTACCAACCTCAACTGGCCGTCTGAAGTCCTGAAGCCCAGTACGGAGACTCTAGGGAAGGATGGAAAAATATATCTCCCATTTCAAATGGGAAGTTGGGAAAATCATGGACTCAAATGCTACCGAAATGGGAAAATTGATATGTTTTTCTTTAGTTCCCCAAGAGGGTATCCAAACTTCACCTAGTTCCAATCCCCTTTTCAAACAGAATTGGATCAACCAAACTTCTGTTTCATTCATTTGGTGGAACAAATATGTAAACATGACATACAAGATGGGCCCCTAGCAGTTATTTTAGGGTTATAATCAGTATAGATAGCCTTACACATGGCCTATAAATTCCCTTCATTTCCTCCGCTAGGCCAAGAAAAACGCTCCATGCATCATCTTCATTGATGAGATCGATGCCGTTGGTCGCCAAAGATCTGCTGGCTTTGGTCAAGGTTGCTTCCGTTAGGGTCCCATGGGTCGAAGGTTTGTGACCACCAACCCCCGAAGTCCAAGTCGACCAATTGCTTGTTTTTGTTCTTTTAATCCTGGGTAAAACATGGTAAAACTAACCCATGATTTTCTGGGTGATGGTTTCAAATATTTTTTTTCATGTTCTGTGCGTATTTGGGGAAATGATCCAATTTGACTGAGATTTTTCAGATGGGATGAAACCACCAACTAGTTTTTGGTAAGGTTTATATAATTTGGGATCTGCCCCCGCACCCAGTCAGTAACAGCCACTGCTAGGATTATTTAAATTTTGTTGGGCTCGGGGATCCCTATATTGATAAACTTTATCTTTGCACTGGCATTCTGGGTGGAGGGTAGATCAAATTTATAATCAACAAATTTAGGGGAATGTCATTGAATTTATTATATTTGACTTCCAGGGCGCCAACCTATCAAAATGGCGGGAGTGCAACATGAAAAGCTTAAAGCCATGCATTTTTTTGCATTTTTTCAAGGATTTATGTATGTTAAGTAGGTTGTGCGGATGAGATGAAAGATGGGGTGGGGGAGTATATCCAAGGTCCAGTAAGACTGACGATTGGGAGAACTTCTGTACGGTTGATTGATAAACTTCAGCACCGGTTAGCAGCTTGAGGTAGTGTTTTCGAAATGGGATATTTACGATATCAATCCATATCAACTATAGTTGAGAGTAGCACTATGGATACTAGATAGTTACCGGTTCTGAATCTTGTTGACTTCGAAGGCAAAGAACGCAGCTGTCTTTCGGTTTCGTTTCGAAGGTTGACAGAGATAGTTTCGGCTGTGCCCTTGTGGTTTAGCAACTTCGTTCGAATATGCTGAAAGCAAGAATTCCACCGGCTTCTTCCAGGGTCATTTTGATATCTGGGTGGTAGTTTCAAAGATGTTTTATTGGGTAAGATGCCCAATGGGAGATGTTTCCCAGTTTGACTTTAACCGCATATTTTTCAGATTTCATGGGTGGCAAAAATAAGAAAGAACACAACTACCGGGATGTCCATGGAAGTTAGTAAGTTGGGTTATAAAGCTTATGGAACTTACAACCTATTTAGGAAAAAAAATAAATCAATCCATTAACTAAATACAAAAGTACCATGTACATCCCAGTAGATGTATATTAATCATTGATTCCCATGGATCCATTTATCACATTCAACTGTAGGGCATCTCAGGAGTTTTCGACAGAAATTTTGACCTGGTGAAGCTTCGTTTTTTTTTTAACACCAGGTCCGACTATGGATCCTCGTGATCCGAAACAATCCTTGTTGTTTTTTGGGAAGTATTTTTGGGAATCATCATTGTTTACCAAGTCTACCAAGACAAATTATATATGTAAGCTATGTAAAGCAATGTAGACCCCTGAAAACAAATATAGATACCCAAAATGATGGTTTGGAAGATGTGACTCCTTCTAAAAATAGCCATTTTTGGTATCTATATTAATTTTCAGGGGTGTAGCGGTGTAACTATATCAAGATGTTTGAGTTTGTTCTCGTTAAGTTTTTTTTTGTGTGTTTTTAGATGGATGCACTGCTGATTTCAGAGTCTATGTCAAGTAATTGTATTTGTTTTTGGAATCGGCCCTTTTAACAAACTTGTATTTTTCTACTTTGGGCTTCATCGCCAGTGGGAAAATCTCATAACTTTCAGGTATATATATTTTTCCAAGGCTTTTTCTAGATAGCAAATCTTCTTACGATATAAACAACAAAAACCTTGCGTGGCCAATCCCATCATGTTTTGACATGTTTTGACTTTGAATCATTGTGGTGTTTCTAAATTCTTTGGTTATTCACTTTAAAAGGCCCAAAAACAACCAATGACCGAAGTGAAACGACCGGGTCGCGTAGGCAATGATGAGCGTGAGCAGACGGTGAATCAGCTCTTGACCGAGATGGATGGTGCCTGGGCGAACACGGTGATGTTACATAGCAAGGTAGTTAGTACTATACTAATCCCCTGAAAACTAGCATGTCCCCTCGAATATTTGGAAGATGTATTCACCCTGTTGAAATCGTCACTTTTTAGGGGACATTCGTTAGTTTCGCGTTGTATCAAGGTACTGTGGATGGTTCAGAAATCCGCCAGTTGAGGTTGGTAGTTGAAATCTACCATTATTTACCAGGGTTTGGGATACATCCAAAAGGTGGTTGGCCCTGGAATTTCTGAACCATCAACAGTAGTACTATCCAAATGTATTGCAATTGGCAGGCATCAAAAAAGCAAAAGACATATGATGACATTTAGAAGGTTTTTTTGGGGCCTGGTTGATGTAAATTACAATTTTTCCAGGTTTCCCCGACATAATTTGGTGGGAATGTGTAGTACTCATTGATGGAACATTTGGAGATGGTTCAGGTCGACTAGTGCAGGATTTCTTCCATGAACAGTTGTATATGCTTGGGTCATTTTATGAAATTTTCTGTTCTCAAATGACCCGAAGATTTCGAATGTTCCATCATTTTGCGTTGGTGACAGATATGATCTCAGATGTATAATTTATATATTTATACAGATTAGTCTAGATATGACGAAAAGGCTTCCCCAAAATGTATGGAAAATATCCCTGCCAACGCCTGAAACCCCAAACGCCCCTCCCCAACCTCAGTCTAACCTCAAAACCTACGTCACCAACTTCTTGGGATGGTCGTGGGACGGAAGTTAGGATGGATCAATGGGTTATAACTCACCTACTGATCCTAAATGAGGTATTTTTGTTGGGGTTATAACCCACCCAACTGATCCTAACATCACCTTTGATTTGATCCCAGCAGATTCGGATCAAAACATCCCAACTTTCAACCAACTTCCGAGGTTTTGAGAGCAACAAGGGTGTGGTGGTGATTGCTGCGACCAATCGTGCGGATATTTTGGATCAAGCCTTGGTGCGTCCTGGCCGTTTCGACCGTCAGATCCAGGTGACGCCGTAGTCACTTGGGGGTGGCAACACACGGGGTCCACCTGTTCCGAACCGAAAGTTACATGGGAAAATCGGGCTACCCTAAAGATTGACAGGTAGCGTTTGTCCCTTAGTGATTTTTCGGGTTTCCCAACCCTATTTTTTAGGGAAATTCCTCAGGTGATGAAATGGCAGACCCTGACACATGTTGGGTGAGAATATCGCTACGGGTTCTTCCCGAAAAGTATGTACACTCCCTGAAACTAACATGTTGTTCGGAAAATTAGGCTATCCGGAAGGAAATTTTTATCGAACCCAACCATCCATTTTTCAGGTGCGAACTGTTAGTTTTGGGGAGGGTATATGTTTTCCCTAAAAAAGGCCCCCTGAAAATAAGACAAAACCCAAAAGGAAAAGGGATTGTCTCATATTGTCTCCCAGCATTTTTCAGGGGTAGATTTGAGTATACTAGGGATTCTTTAATTGGAGTTAGTGATGTTTTGGTGGCTTGTGATGGAGAACTGGAGGTATTCTTGTTGAAGTCAGTAATTACCACCCCCGAGAACTAACATGGATACCCACAAATATTGTTTGGAAAAGGTGACTCCGTTTAAATATGGCCATTTTTGGTATTTATGTTAGATTTCTGGGGTGTATCCCCCGAAAATTTCTCATGGCACCACCCAAAACTGGTGGTTTGTAGATGTGGGCCCAAAAAATCACCATGGGACTTGGTGAGACTTGAGCTGTTGCGCCAACCGCCAACCAAAGGTAGGAATGGCAAGTGCTATCGACTTTTGCGTATGGTGTACTTCCCATGCTTTTCATAGTGATACCATTTTACTCCCTCGAAATTTAACATAGTAAGTCTGAAAAATGCTGTTTCCAACAAGATTTCTCTTTTCCAGGGACTTACATATTTGCAGGTTCTATCAACGTTTACACCTCTGAAACTTCACATGGAACCTAAAAATCAATCAACCAATTCAAAAGGAAAATCATGTAAACGTTCCTGATTCAAAACATTCAGATTTTCATGGTGTAAAGTTCCCGGGGTCTACTTTCATGTACCTTATGAACATGGTGCAGCTTGGTGGGAAAAAAGTGGCCCCTACTAGGGTTCCCATTCATGGCCTCTCAAACGCGAACAGAAATGCAACCAACTTACTGTTACCCGCAAAAACATGACTTTAAAAGCTTTAGAACATTTATAAACATGTCCATTTCTTATAGAAAGACTCTGCAAAACTGGATTTTCCAGGTAGTAGATGTAGTCAGATAGTACTTTATGAAATTATAAAAGTATCCATATACACATATAATTACTAGGTGGTGGCAACTCAAATATTTTTTGATTTTCATCCCGATCCCTCGGGAAAATGATCCAAGTTGACAATATAATATTTTTCAAAGGGGTTGGTTCAACCATCAACTACCTGGCAATTCTTTGTGCCCTTTTTGAGATGGTTAAGTGACCCCTTCAAAGGTTAAGTGACCTCCAAACAGGGGCTAAACCAGGTCACTTTGAATCACCTGGTAGATAATTACCTCACTGGCAGTATATTTTTCCCACTTCTCCTGCTGCGTTGGACACCACGATCCTTGCAATCCAGGTGGATCCGCCTGATGTGCAAGGCCGTGTGGAGATTTTGAAGGTGCATGCCAAGGACAGGAAAATGATGACAACATGTTTTTTTTTGTTTTTGTTTTTTTTTAATTTTGGAGGTGTTCTTTTTTTTCCTTCCTTTTTTGATTTTGGTGATGTTAGGGAAAAGAACTGAAGTCTCCTTTCCCTTCGGGAATATGTTCAGTGGCGGACTGTTAGTTTTAGGGAGGGTAAAAACTGGTGGCAACAGCGCAAAGATTCCAGGGCAGTTTGAGGTTTTGGAATGTTTTAATGTCAAATCACACTTTCGTCCATTGGTCACAAATGCATATGGCAATCTCACTAAAAAGGAAGCAAAAACGGCCCAGGGCGGAAAAAAACCCAAGACTTTCAGTAGTGAACCGGACCGCGACTTGTATGGTGAAACTTCGGACCAATCTCGCTACCTGTGCGCTCTGATGTCATCATGGATATTGGGATATGGGTGTTTCCTAAAATGGTGGTACCCCCAAAAGACATCCAAATGATAATTTTTAGTAGGAAAACCAGTAGTTGTTGGGTACCACCATTTAAGGAAACCCCCATATATGTAGGCCTAGATTTTTTCAGGAATTCTGCGCCAAAAGGGGCAAACCTTTCATTAGGCACAATAATGTACAGCACTGGTACGGGTACCTCCATTTGATGTGTACTGCAAAGCTGCAAAGGTTAATTGAAACATCATTTTGAAGTCAAACTTCGAAAGTAGTCTTCCAACCACCAATCTTGCTTCACTCTCAAATTCTTTCCCCGTGAGGTTTCGGAAGATGGCCTAATATCACACTCCCAGCAATCACCACTTCTTGGATTTTCTTGTGTGATCTTTTACTTTGTATACGCACCATGGGATTCATCAACATCTTTTCACCCACCTTTTGGGAGAATATTTTTGGTTCACTTTTTCCTTAAAGCATTTTTGAAGAGTCGCAAATGTCCAAGCTTTTCACAACCCCATAGGATCCATGGGACTGGTATATTTACCGACATGAATTTCGTTGATTTTTATGGGTCTTCATGTCGGTAAATATAGTTATTATATATATCATCATGTCATTGAGTGTTTGGGAACTTTCGAGCGGTGCCCCAGGACAAGAATTTGGCTCCTGGTGTGGATCTCACAGCCATTGCAAGGCAAACGCCTGGAATGTCAGGTGCTGATTTGGCCAATCTGCTGAATGAAGGCGCGATAAGAAACTTCGAAAATTCCACCCAGGGGAAGGGTTTGCAAGGTGGAGGTGTGCTTGGAGGATCATCCCCTTTGGATGTAAGTGGTGATCATAACCAATGGTGATGAAGTAAGTCCCCAAGACCCCGGGTTGTGGGACCCCTCCAAATAGCCGAACTTCATGCCTTATAAATGGGGCGTATACAAGTCCTGCTTACAAGTCCTGCGATGATCCTCCAAGCGGGGAAGACTTGATCAAAGTCTTCAAGGGATCATGTTGTGGTTTGTTTATGTTTGTTTTGGGATGTCGATTTTCTCAAAGAAAAAAAGCAAGGGTTTGTATGAATTTCCTTCATTATGCTGGGAGGTAAAAAGTGTGCATATTAAAATGAATCCAGAATTAGCATGAAGAAAACGACATATGTCACGTCCATTATTTGGAAATGGCTTTTCTATGGCTTTTTTCCATAAGTTGTTCCGAGCAAAATCTCAACTGCTGGCCATGGGGTACAAGGTGCCATTGTCGCCGCGCGTCAGAACAAAGCCGCAGCTGGGCAAATGGTAGTGCATTTGGTGGTTAGCCCGGTTGTTTCCATCAAAAATTGAATGGGACCGAATCCCAACGGACCCCTAAGTAAGTTGCAATCGAGTTATTAGATACTCAGGTTTAGGGGTCCGTTCAGTAGGTCCTGTTGGAGATTTCTTGGATTGTTGGTCCATTACAAAACCATATAAAATCAAGGGATCTTTATTCCATGCATGCAGATGCCTAGAGTAAACAATCGAGGGCGAAGAGACCACCAAATTTGATGAGGACTCCTTGGTGTGTTTGAGTAAGGCACACTTGGAAAGCTCAAAAGCCAGCACACTCTGCAATAAGGCCTTTTTTTCCTTGAATTGAATCGTAGCCAATTTGCATTGATCCAACTTTCTACAGTTGAACACACTAAAATCAGCAAGCGTACACCACCTTTCTATGTTTTTTCAAGTAACGCAAATCCCCCAACGAAAAGACAGGTGTTTTGTAAAACCTGCCATGAGTTTCGTCATTTTTTCAGAATGGGTGAATCGCCGGAGCCAGGGATTTACTGTTAAACATGGCTCCGTCTCATACAGAAAATCCAGGAATCAGAGGTGATCTTTAAGTGATCTTTGAGGCTTCCACAGATGGTGGGTGCCTAAGGAAAATGTGTAATCTTTCTATATATAGGTATAGAGATATACATATATGTTATAACATTTGTAATATAGGTTGAGCCACTTGCCATGACATATATCATGACATTTTTATTTTACCGAAGATCTTTGAGATGAAAGAAACGGTACGGTTTTGCAGGTGCAGAGGATCCCAAAAGCTTCACAATGGGTTCGTATAATTCCTTGTAATTGCTGGTAGTCAATGGAAGGACCACCCCCCCCCCCCATGGTGCGAAAGTTCCCTGGTATGTTATACATTCCTTTTTTGACACAAGGCGTCCGAAACCCCATGAACTCGTCACCTGACAAAAAATGGAGAAATAGGCAACGAAATCATCTTTCTTTCACTTCTGGCGCCCCAACAGACCCAGTCTTTTTCAAGCGGATGGACATGGTGATTTTCCAATCATTTCCTGTGAAGAATTTGGAAATCATCGTCCAATTGAAAGCCAACCATTTTTTTTGAATGGATGTTTCAGGTTCCAGGGCTGCATCTCAGCGGATATCTGACTGATGCATCTCGTGATGGTTTTGTTTGACAAACCTGAGGAGATTGACTCCGAGGATATCTTCAATGCGCTGGAGCGTATCGCCATAGGCCTTGAGAAGAAGGACAAATTTTGCTTTTTTTTGCGGGCAAAAACATATATGGGTGTTTCCGAAAATAGTGGGTGAAATCCCCCCAAATCATCCATTTAAATAGGGTTTTCCATTATAAACCATCCATTTTGGGGTACCTCTATTTTTGAAAACACCCATATACCCCCTGAGAACTAACATATCCCCTTTTTAAAGGCACTTTCGAAGATTATGTTCTTTTTCCACAGGTGGGATATGTTAGTTTTGTGGCTAGTAGCAGTAAAAAAATCACAAGACACTTTGACTTTTGAATCGAACGAACTGAACAAAACCAGTTTTTGGCAATTTGGCTTGAAAACATAGTTTCCGAACAGTGGAGATGCTTTCTAGGAAGGTTCTTTCTGCAAGAAAGGACCCAGTTGGTTATACAATGGGCATGGCCCCCCGCTGTACACATTGATAATTTTTTGGGATGAAATTATGAAATCGCCAACCTCACCTGAAAAGCGGTGCAGCAGGGCTGTTCCAGAGAATCCTTGTATAATATCAAATACACTCCCTAAAACTAGCAGTTCGCACCTGCCAACTAAGTGTTCTCAAAAGGAAAGGATCGTCTTCCAACCAGCAATTTTCGGGTGCCGTGTTAGTTTCGAATGGAACTAAAATCTGATTACACTGAGATGATTCAAATCCCCAAGAGCCAACATTTTCCATAGGGATCTTCCCCAAAAAAACACACACACACAAAACGCACGCCGGGGGATCTTGAAACCTACAGCTTTGACCTGTGGATCGGTAGTGACCTTCAGCTGTTCAAACTTTCATCAAGTTGGCACCTTTTTTTTGTTCCAGTCTTGCGTGGTGAATAGGCAGTCATTATGAATATATATATTAACTCTGGGAATGGTTTTTCCCCAATTTCGATGGTTAAAACCCTTAGGGTTCAGCAATGGTGGTTATACTCACACCCATTGTTTTAATGGTGGTTGGAATCGCAGGGTCATACCAGGGCATTCCAGTCGGGGTGCCAACTAAACCCAGAGAGGTACTAAGGGGATGTGGAATTCACAAGTCTTTAGGAACCATTTGGCACCCCAACTGGAAGGTCCAGGTAACCAGGTAACTGATTATTTGTGTTGACCTCTCTTCCAACAAGATCTGTCAGTCCGTGAGTTCACTTCCATCAGTTACCTTGGCAAAAATTGGATCCGCAGGACGCCGTGATGTCTGAACAAAAGAAGAAGCTGGTGGCCTACCATGAGGCTGGCCATGCCATTCTGGGTGCCTTAATGTCACTTGGCCGCAGTGTGGTGCGTTTGTGTCGTCACCACTCTGATTCGCCCATCTCAGCAGCTGTAAACATGGCGATACTTTTGAGTTAGGTATCAATACTTTTAATTTTAGAAAGATTCGATAGAAAATGGGCTGCGGTGGGTTAGTACCCCCCCGCCCCTTTAACAAGTACCACCTTTTCACTTCACGGTGTGTATTCTTGAACCCGCCCGCGTTTCACATGTTGTATGAGTTAAAACCGCCCCCCTTTAACACCATGTTTTTTTAACCAGCCTCTTGGGCCCCCCCAAAGTCGTGACCGTTGGTTCCAAGATTCCCAGGAATGACTACGATATCGTCTCCAAGATCAGTATTGTTCCTCGTGGACCTGCTGGTGGTGTCACTATCTTCATGCCCTCAGAGGAGCGCCTCAATTCAGGCGGGATGCGGTGGGTCGTGGTGGTACACAGGTGAGGTTCACGCAGCAAGACTTCAGCGTTTTGGGATGGCGGCTTGGGGGTGGCAAGGTAAACAAAAAAAGGAAGGTCATTGGGGGAGGTTTTAATATGTATAAACCCTAGCCCTAGACATCCAGCCATACCTTCGTTGGGTGAACGTTTTTTTTTTTGGTGGGGGTAGCTTCATAGCTCCAAACAGCAGGTGGCCCGGGGCCAGCCTCATGGATGATTCGTATCATACAGGATACAGCACTGAATCACAAGTTTGAATTCAAAAAAGGTCCTTTGATTGATATTTCAGGGAGGAATCAAATTAGCCATTTTTCGAGGAATCATTGCCAACACAAATGGCAATTTTGAGGGATTTCCCTTTTTGATACACAGATACAAACTCAACAGCATCCACGGCACAGTCATTAGTAGTCAGTAGCATCAACTATCCCTAGCTACAGTACAAAGTGATAAAGCATCATAAATGATCCCACCATCGAAAAACCTTTTTGTAGACCTTCTATAAAGGACTTGGAGCACTGTACCATACAGTCTCCTCCCACATTTCCTTTTAAATCCTACATTTAAACTATCTTTAAACTTCTGTCCCAGGAACTTGGAATATACGTAGTTTTATTACATCCACTTTGAACAGGATGTATTTGGATGATTTGGGGTGTTTGGTCCCCCCCGTTGAATCCAAAACGTTTGACCTCAACCTGAGGTCATTTCATCCAAGTTTCAGCCATTTTTGAAGCCAGCAAGGCCGAACTTTTGACTCAAAAACAAGGGTCAAAAGGTTCAAGATGTTCAAAATTATGATGTCCAATTCGACCCACCAAAAAAGCAACAACAACAACAACAACAACAACAACCCAATCCAAATTTGTTTCCTCACCACTTTCTTTTTAAAAGAGCCAGTCTTCCAAAAAACCACAAAAAGTCACCAACCGTTTTTTTTTTGGGATTTGTCGCAACCCGACACCGTCACCTCTCGGACTCAAGGCTTGTACTCCAAGGAGTTCCTCGAGAATCGCATGTGTGTCGCCTTGGGTGGCCGTTTGGCTGAGGAAATCATCAACGGTCGCGACAACGTGACCACAGGTGGGGAGGGTTGGGAGGAAACGGAGGGGTTGGGGGCTCACCACCTGTGCTGAGCACGTGGTGACTTTGATGGGGTGTGGACTCACTGTAGCTGGATGATTTGGTGGATGATAAGATTTTTTTTTTTAAAGAATTTGTATGTGACAAAAAGAAGCAACAACCCTCCGAAGACCCAGCGGTTTTGTCAATTTTTTCCAGGTCAATATATCACATTCCATGTTTTGTTTGCCGCCCGTGTCGATGAACGGAATGAGGATAATCATACTGGAGTAGATAGAATATACCACCTGGAAAGTAGATAGCGCAAACTTGTTTATCATGGCCCCTTTACTAAGCTACCTTTTGGAAGTTGCACCATCTACTTTCACTACGGTATATGCTTGAATATTGGCTATAATTTCAACTCTTAGCTTCCTTTTTCCTTGGAGGATAGATACTCCAATATCCATTGATTCAAGTAATGGTCCCTAATTTGATGGATATTGCGTGGCATGGGTCGGGCCAAATGGAAAAACACCGGTTTTCATGGACTGGATGTTGGTCAAGGGACAGGGACTCAGTACAAGATAGTGCCCCCACCAGTTATGGATGGGGTTACCTATAAGTAGGGTTTTAACCCCAGTTTCCCATTTATTTTTCGCCATTTATAGGGGCCCCATAAGGCCTTCCAGGCCATTTATAACTGGTAGGGGCCCGACAATGTTCCATGCTTGGGCCGACCGATTCGATTCGCTGCTCAGTCGAGGTGCTTCCAATGATTTCCAGCAGTGCACACAGGCCGAGCGCTGGGTCTACGGCATTGATTGAAAAAGATACCGCAATTTTGCAGAGCATGAACCTTTACCCTGGAAGTCCAACCACCATTTTTTAATAGGCAGGTTTCCGAACCACTATTATTTTAGTAGGGGTTTATCATCTTCCAAAAGGAACCATCATTTTTAAAATCGTGGTTGACTTCCAGGGTTTAACCAAATCAGCTTGGTGATCTTTCTGAAAAACCGTCCGAAACCTCGCCACAACTGAATGGAAGCAGAAACTGCCCAAACACACACAGTTTAAAATAAAAGGATCCGCGCAAAAACTCATCGCCACAAAAAAAACTGACACCCTAAGATTCATAATCATAACGGAGCCCCCAATGGGTCGGGGTGAACCAAAGCTGTATTACGCAGGTATTTTGTTTGGGTCGACCTCAAAATAGCCACTGACTTGAGGGTTTTTCGGATTCTTAGGGCATGACACATTTCCAGTCGCAATTTTCCATTTGCGACTCATGGGCTATAGACAATGACGTTCCTTCGATTCCCAGAGATGAATTTTTTTGGGGGAATTTCCAAGCTCTAAAAGGCCCAATTTTTATAGAGTTTTTTGTGATTTTGAAGTCAACATCAATCATTTCTGACCTCGTTTGTTTTGTTGAAGTTGTTGACGATTTATAACATTCCTTTAAGGGCACCACCAACATCCTGGCAAAAGATCCATGAACATTTGACAACATCTTCGAAAAAAGATGTTGGAAAAAAAACGAGTGGGTTATATACAGGGGTTGTACAAAACAGGTGGCGAAGCAGATGGTGATGACTTTGGGCATGTCTCCAGAAATTGGCCAACGCTTGTTGGGTGGACAACAGGGTGGTGGTCCTTTCATGGGCCGTGCCTTCGGCTAAGTGTCGAAAATTTTGGACCCCGAAAAAATTGGTTGGAAGATTTCCCTCGGTCCCATTTGACTTGGGCATATATTTGTCCAGATGGGTTGGTTTTTTTGCGACCAATACCAGAAAACAGCTATAAAAGACACCTTTCGAAATCGCTTATAAGGATTATAAGGACCAGAACCCAGCGAATTTTTTGTGGGATGTTTTTAAACACGGCTGCAATCCAAGAAGTGGTTGGGATCCTGTCATCATTTGACGATACTTTGAACAGCATGCAGGAGGGTTTTAGGGAGTAGATATCTGTAGATATCTGTTGAAATGGACCATACTTCACAGTACGATTTCCTAAGCAAAGGAACGGAGATGTACCAACTAACCTTAGGATACCAAGGTATACAATTACAGTAGGTGATTTATGAGCAGGTGGAGAAATGAAAACTAGAACTACCAGATGAGGAGTCGTCACAATTTTTTTCCATGGAAAAAATATACAACAATTCCCTAGGTGGTGGTTTCAAATATTTTTCATTTTCACCCCTATTTGGGGAAGATT
The DNA here is from genome assembly GCA_000507305.1 of Breviolum minutum Mf 1.05b.01. Lineage (NCBI taxonomy): Eukaryota > Dinophyceae > Suessiales > Symbiodiniaceae > Breviolum > Breviolum minutum. Next base: position 48,875 of record DF242017.1, on the reverse strand, counting down.
TCCAATTTGACGAGTATATGTTTCAAATGGGTTGGTTCAACCACCACCTAGTTCCAGATTTTTATGGGAAATTCCCATCACTACTTCTGCGGGGTGGACCACGGGACCCACAGGTGACTTTATGGGTCAAGGAGCGCCACCCATCTCACAGGCGAAAACATTTTATCCACGAAAAAAAAAAGACGACGTGAAGAATCGGGGTGTTTTTTTTGAGGGAAATAATTTTTCAAACAAAAAAAGGGAAGACATGGGGAGGTGATGGGTCCAGTGAAATTTCATCATTTTGAACGAAAACCAGTAATTTCACGGAATGTCACAAGGGTTTTGTTTGCCGTTGCTCTACTCCCTGTTTTGTACAGATTTTGACGGAGTGATTGAAGGTATGACAGAAGTTGCAGAGAAGTTGCAATGGATGAGATTTCTTCCAGTGAATATTTGTATTTCCAAATATATAGCCCCTGAAAAACGGTGGTTGGAAGACAAGCCTTTCCTATTGGGAAGGTAACTTTTCAGGGGCGAGCTGTTAAACTTCCGCGATGTACAACAAAGCAATCTCGAATGCAAAACAAAAAAAGTGCCTGCTTGAAGAAGAAAGTTTTAGAGTTTCTAGGAACTATCTTACAGGCTAAAAAAAATGTTGGAACGATGAGTTAATGATGTGATATTTCCCTGGAGGTTCCCCCCTAAACGTTGGCTCATGGAAATTCTGGCGAATGGTGAGACACAAATTTAGGGTGCTTGATTGTGAGATATTATGGGCACTTGGAGCACAACCTCATGGATAGTTATGGTTTCACAACAGTTCACACTTTCCATTGGTGGCCTTTGTTTATTTTGGTTGCTCATCAGGCTGCAGAATATGAAAGCTTACATATCAACTGCCAAGTCACCCATGAAACTCTACACATATATATATGATATATATATATATATGTATATTATATGATATATGTATGATACATATGTGTTTTTCTACATGTCAGCGAAATTGGATACCATAGTTGGCTAGTTGGGTGGCTAAACAACAGAATAGAAGGTGTTTACATACCTACTATAAGGATTCCCTGTTAAGGGAACGATGACCATGTCTTCAATATAATAAGGAGTTCAGACCCTGGCTCACATTACTACCCACCTACCAACTAGGTTTGTACTGCCCCTGAAGGTTTACAAGAATCCCCTACTAAACACATGTAATTAATCCTGGTGGTCACTGGTACTGGGAGGGGGGCCACACCCAATACCCACCAAGCTAGTATTTTGTCACCAACATGTTTAGGTACCTAAAATGGAGGTACTGAACCTTGTAAGGCTATTCTGGGGGGTGAATTTTCCCTTGCATAAGCCAGGTGATGATTCCTCCATTTTAGGCACCTGAAATGTTTGGCGATTTTGGGGTTGGATTCGTTTGGCGTTTTTGTTGTTTTCGTTGCAGGCCTTGAAGCAGAAGGTCGATGATGAGGTGAAGCGCATCGTAGATGAGCAGTACCAGCGTGGCATGACACTCTTGCGTGTGCCATGGCGCTTGAAACAGCAAAGGATGGGCCTTCCGGGTGGCTTTGATAGTCATGGTTTTTCCTCAGATATTTTCAAAAGCCAACGACATTATCCTTCCTCCCATAATCATGGAAGTGGGAAATGGGATGTCTCCAATATTAGTTTCCTTTCATTTAGTATGATTTTCCACTCCATGATTATGGGAGACAAGGTATCACCAAAAAATCAGGGGAAATTAGACGAATAATTGATTCACCTTTTTGCAATGAAAAAACACCTTCTGCCTTGTTTTTTGGTATTTTTCGGGGATGAAATCCTACCCGGTTATCAGTGCGGATTATCATAATAAGCCATGAAATATAAGGATTCCTATGGATTTATCACCTCTCAGGGGGGTCCAGTTTCAATGTTCACCAATCCATTTTTTCCGTGTAGATGAAATTCCAGGCGATACGGCAATATAGCTTAGTCATTGTTCAGTTGCCGATGTTTTGTCCAGTGAGTTGAGTGAGTTTTCAGAACTCATCGGGGCCCGTAGAGTTGATTTTTAAAAGGGTGAAGTTGTATGGGACCCAGATGTTTTGGGACCCAGGATTGCTTAAAATATCTGGAACACGTCATTTCAGGGCCCCGGGACGCCAAGAGTTGGTGAATTTTTATCTTTGTTGAATTTGAAACACTGAATCACCACATCGTTGAAGATGTTGAGTGGTGAAGAAAACCCTGGTTGTTTGGTTTAAGAGGATGAAATACTATCCAGTTGTTGTATGGAATTGTCTTACAAGCCATTATAAGGAACCTGTTACTAAGCAAGCAGCTTGTGTGTGATTTTTGACTGCGATGCACTGAGGACAACATGTATCTCCTCGATGAACTGGCCAAGATGCTCATGGAAGAGGAGAAAGTTTCAGGCAGAATCGAGCTACACTCCGGTAATCTAACATAGCAATGGAAAATGGACCCTTTGAAGATGTATCTCCTATTAAAAATGGTGGTGTTCCATTGCTATGTTAGTTTACCAGAGGGTATCTATGAGTTGTGTTGCGAAACCTCTCCCAGTAAAAAAAATGGCCACCAGGACGCGTTCTTAGAGGTTTACACCCCCTCAAAAACTAACGCCTGGAAGCTGAAAAATACCTCTTGGAAAAGGAGAAACATCCACAAACCAACCATCAATTTTTGGGGTTCCATGTTAATGTTAGTTTTTTTGGGGTGTTCCGGCGATCCGGAAAAAAAAACCTTCGACTTGCCACTGCTACTATCAGGGGTTGAGCATCGCAACATATCAGTTGATTTTTTGTGGGGAGAGAAGGTTTGCATCAGGATGGGTGGAGCAGAACGTCATTGGCAGGTCCAATAGAAAGCTGTTGGGGTAGGTCCATGCGCTCCAAATTTGTAAGAACTGGGAGTGGTTGAAAACTTTTGGAACCCCCAATAGCTACAAAGATACTCATACTAAAATGATATGATAAATTGTTAATATGAGCAAATCCTGCGGAAATGGTACCCTAGTTTGAAGATTTTAGTTGGGGTGACGAATATATCCCCGCCATGGTGGGTTGTATATCGGACATAAAAGTCATGATGACTGAAAACCCGATTGGAAGTAGACTTATTCATGCAACCCGTTTCAAACGAAAATCCTGACTTTGCAACACAAGGGTTATAGATACAACAATACAAGTGAATATGTTCACCCTCACCAGGTTTTGGAGCAGGTTACACCCTTGCCATCAAGTAGAAAAGGGATGAAGATAATCTAAGGTCCTAGTCAAAAATCTGGAAAGATAGTAACTAGGCTGTGATATTGGGGGAGCTAAGGAGCAAGGGGTGCTCCTAGCCATTTTGGCTCAAGGCGGCTGGCTCAAGACACCGTAGTGGGCCATATCAGCCAAGTCAGTATGGGCAGCCGGGTGGGCAATCCATCTGAAGCGTATGTCGGAATACGACGGGTTCTGGAACATGCGCCCCATCTTGCCGCTATACTGCCACAGCACATGCAAGAAGGTGTTTTGAATGAGAAAGCACCATGGTACGAGGATATTTCTAAGCTTTGGCAGTAGGCAGGCTGCAAGCGGAGTCAAAAGACGATGAGAACCCAGTCGATGCCGACATTACAATGGTCTGCAAGAAATGGGGAAGACATCAAGGCTGGATGAATGTGTACCGCCCAGTGGGCTCAAATCATGCTGAGCCACGAGCACACAATGGACCGACCTTGCCCCGAGTGATGCTTGCAGACATGGCTGGGCTGTACCGGTTGTTTTCCTATGTTCTCAGGAGTTCGCATCACTTGCGCCGGAACAACAAAGGCGAAAAGACTGCCACGGCAGCAGGTTGCTTAGCATCTCGATGTGGCGCCGCAATGCATGCCACAATCGAGTCAATGGTGAACAACATGGAATGTAGCCGCCCGGCGTGTGAAGGTACCAGATATGCATTGGAAGAAATTGCTCTCGCAGCGAAACTGGTCCAACGGGCACTGGAAACCGCCCCCGCGATCCAAGCGATCGGGGGTCCATGGTGGTCTTACATTTCGTACATTCCACAGAGCTGTCGAGTTATGTGGAAAAAGGCATATGGTGCGGTTCTCATGTTTTGACGGGGTCTTGGTCGCTACTGACGAACGAAATATCGAGGAATTTGTGTCAACGATCAGCCTTCTGGCAAGGTGCGACAGGTTTGGCATTGCAACTTGGCCGTCATGCACTGATGCTGCATTAGATATGTGGTCGCAGCGCATGAATGACATTGTGTTCGCTGCGGAGACATCCGATGACACATTAGAGCTGGTAGCCCTTGCACGACGCGGCCACTTGGCCAATTTGGTGCATTTGCAAACTTATTGAAGAGTGATCCCGTTGATCAGCGACTGGCCCAAGGCTCATGCGCAATAAACATGGTTGACGGCACAGTGAGTGACTATGATCTCTCAATTGACATCGACATGTTGCGGGACATCCGGGCTGAAGCAGGTATATTGAGTGCGCCGAGACCATTGCTAAGTGGTATCACGCCTTGCCCGGTGTGCCGACGATGACCCACATGTTTGTGAGCCGTGAAGCATTTCTTGAGCCGCTAGCTGTCTCCCATTCTGAGACTTTCTTTCTCGCCTGGGTTAAACTGTGGAACACAGCTCGAATAATGCAAACAACATTGCACACCTCGTCTGAATTGTGCCAGTCGCGTGCAAATCTTGCTGAACGCGCGGAAATCTTTGAACGCTGGCGTCGTGCGTCTATTGAGTCTATTGACCAATCGGATGACGGGTGGGCGAGCGAGTTCGAGGAGTACTTGGCAGCAGGCGGACAATCAACATCACCTATAGATGATGAGGTTGGAAGGTGTCGCACTGTTGATTAGGTTGCTCGAGAATCACAAAGTAGGCAGGGCGATGCGTACGAAGGAGCGTGAGGAAGAATCGGTTGTTTTCTGGAACGCAGTCAACAACGACAGTGCTGCCCACATCGGAGACTCCTGTGTCCTTTGATGAAGATGGCATTTTCAAAAGAGAGAAACATCCGTTGGACGATTTGAGTCATGCAGAGCGTTACAGAGTTTTCCGAAGGCTGGAGAAACGAGTATCATGATTGGTCGAAATCTTTTCTTTAATTGGTTTGTTTCGTGTGGTATGAACTACACGTTTGCAGTTGCGGCAACAAAAGCAACACGATGCTCTAGTTGTGAATAGTTGCCATTAGCTTCCACTTCATGTGTCACGTTGTGTACAGTTTTTGCGGTAGTACTCTGTTGGCCTGCTACAACAGCCAGCCACAGAAGCGTCATGGATCCGACAAGTCCGCAAGCAAGGGGTGATCTATTTCCCTACTAATTGTGGAGATAAAGAGCCCCAGAATCTTCCAAATCACAGGGAAGGTAAGATTACACAAATGACAAATGAAGGATGAGCAATGCTCATCATGGAAGCCGGAAAAAACATGACATATGCATCCCCCTTAAAGTTTCCCTTATAGAATGGGTCGGCACGTGCCGATTATAAAACGGATTCTGTAAGGGCCTCATCCTTGAAATTTACAGCTGCTTAATTTCATCCAAACATCCATTTTGTAAAGGAGCACATTGGAATGAAGAAGAATTTTTGGAAATCCATTCTATAAGGAAACACCATTTTATAAGCAAAATTTGGTTGCAGACAGATGACCTTCTACCTTCCATTCTGTAAAAGACCTGATGCTCGGCAGACTCCTGACTACCCCAAATCCATACAGCAACAAGGGCCGGATAACTTGCAAAATGGATCCCCCAACCAATGCCTTATAAAATGCTAACCTCTATCACTTATAAAATGCCTTAACCAGGACTTAAGCTAGTTGAGGCATTTTATAAACAACTTGGGGCGATGGGCTAGGTGCACTGCGCAAACTGGACACAGTTTATCAAAGCAAGTTTCAAGTTTTTCCTTGATTTTAATGCGGCTGGAAGCTAGTTGAGGCATTTTATAAACAGCTTGGGGCGATGGGCTAGGTGCATCGCGCACACTGGACACAGTTTATAACATGCAAGTTTCAAGTGTTTTCCTTGTTTTTACTGGGGCTGGAACCTAGTTTAAGCATTTTATAAGCAACCTAGGGGGACGTGCTGGATTCACTGAGAAGATTTGAAACGCACATGAATATCGCAAAAAAAAGCACATCTTGGAGCAGATAATCCCAAATGGATACACATCACAGAACAACATTTCAGAAACACAGAAAATTTGAAAGCAAACACTTAGCATACATTTTGGTGACTCCTTTGACGGGGTCAAGGTGTAGGTGTTCCTTTGACGGGGATTGGTGGGTGCTTCCATTCTGTAGACTGGGTGTTTGGTGATTCCATTTTGTAAGAACTCACCCGCAAATAGCGTAGTCAGGTGTGATGCATGTACATGTAAAGGTACCTGAATTTTCATTATTTCTTGCTACAAAATCTACCGTTCACAGCATCTACATGCATCTACGCTGCAAGTAAAATAGCACCAGTATTTTGGCCAACTCAAGTAACATTTGAACCAATCAACTCCTAAATCACAAGGCAAATATTACAAGAATTAGAGTTACAAGTATCATAAGAAAAATACCGCAGCAATCCATTCTGTAGACTGGGGTTTGGTGATTCCATTTTGTAAGAGCTCATCCGCCAATAGCATAGTCACGTGTGATGCATGTACATGTAGAGGTACCTGAATTTTCATTATATCTTGCTACAAACTCTACCGTTCACAGCATCTACATGCATCTACACTACAAGTAAAATATCACCATTATTTTCATCCAACTCAAGCAAGATTTGAACCAATCAACTCGTAAATCACAAGTCAGATTTTACAAGAATTAGAGTTGCAAGTATTATTAAAAATCCACAGCAATCCATTCTGTAGACTGGGTGTTTGGTGATTCCTTTTTGTAAGAGCTCATCCGCCAATAGCAGGTTTGTACATGCAAAGGTACCTGAATTTTCGGTACATCTTGCGACAAACTCTACCGTTTACAACATGTACATGCACCTTCAATGCAAGTAAAATATCACAAGTATTGTAGCCAACTCAAGTAACATTTGGACCAATCAATTCGTAAATCACAAGTCACATATTTCAAGAATTAGAGTTACAAGTATTAAAAAAGAATACCACAGCAATCCATTCTGTAGACTGGGGGTAAGAGCTTATCCGCCAATAGCATAGTCACGTGTGATGCATGTACATATAAAGGTACCTGAATTTTCATTATATCTTGCTACAAACTTTACCGTTCACAGCATCTACATGCATCTACACTGCAAGTAAAATAGCACCAGTATTTTAGCCAACTCAAGTAAGATTTGAACCAATCAACTCGTAAATCACAAATCAAATATTTGTAGACTGGATGTTTGGTGATTCCATTTTGTAAGAACTCACCCGCCAATAGCGTAGTCGCGTGTGATGCATGTACATGTAAAGATACCTGAATTTTCAGTACATCTTGCTACAAACTCCACCGGTCACAGCATCCACATGCATCTACACTGCAAGTAAAATATCACAAGTATTGTAGCCAACTCAAGTAACATTTGAACCAATCAATTCGTAGATCACAAGTCAAATATTTCAAGAATTAGAGTTAGTTACAAGTATTCAAAAAGAATACCACAGCAATCCATTCTGTAGACTGGGGGTCAGAGCTTATCCGCCAATAGCATAGTCAGGTGTGATGCATGTACATGTAAAGGTACCAGAATTTTCAGTACATCTCGCTACAAACTCTACCGTTCACAGAATCTACATGCATCTTCACTGCAAATAGAATATCACAAGTATTTTAGCCAACTCAAGTAACATTTGGACCAATCAATTCGTAAATCACAAGTCACATATTTCAATAATTAGAGTTACAAGTATTATAAGAAAAAAACGCAGTGTATGGATTTGGGATACCTCACGCCGACCAAATTATATTCATCTACGAGGCTTGAATTTTCATGCGATGAGTCTATGGTGATGGTTTTTTTTGAGACATCCATTTTGTAATAAATTACCATTTTGTAGTTGTTTTCGTTTCTGTTTTTTTTGTGGATTTCCATTTTGTAGTGGTTCACCGTTTTATAATTACAGAATGGATGGCACAAGGGGACCTATGAAACTTTAAGGGGGATACATATGCATATTCAATGTCAAAAAACCTCCTTCCTTTCCGACGGTTTTTTACAAACTCCTCCTTCCTTGGGGGCCTTTCAGAAATTGCATCCACTTTAAATGGAGCTCTTTGATACATAGAAAATCAGTACCCACGATTTAAGTCGATGTTTTTATCCATTGTTTCATTTCGGGTCTGTTTCTGGGTACAGTGATATATCCATATTCTATTTTTTACTAGACCCCTGGATTCCAGCTAGGAAGCAACAAAAATTGGTGACTGGGTGGTAGTTTGAAACATTTTTTATTTTCACCCCCTACTTGGGAAAATGATCCAATTTGACTAATATTTTTCAGATGGGTTGAAACCGCCAACCAGATGTTTTTTTTCATGTTTGTTCCTTCCTTTCTTTTGGGACATTTGTTTCACAAGTTTTTCAGGCGAACAACTCGTGAAGTTGATCAACAAGGCTGCAGCCGAAGGCACCTGGCGAAACGAATTCTGAACTAAAACTGGGAAGGACAAAGGATGAACGTTCACAACAGTCCGCGACATAAACCATACGTAATGGTTTGTAAAACGCGGTTCAAGATGGTTCAAGATAAGGGGCTCTCCTCAGAATCACTGGAACATGTAGAATTTCAACAATTTTCCATGCATCATAATGAATATAGACATCTGCAGATTTACTACTGCAAGTATTTTGATACCCCGTGACTTGCGGTTCTATGAGATCTTTCCAGGGGCGCAAAAAAAAACTCGTACATGCATTATCTTAGTGAATGTAGCTTAAGCATAGAAAATTGGCACCCATAGGATCGGTGTTCTTCTGAAGATTTTTTTTGGTGTTTTGATGCTACTGTATATCTTTTTTTCGGCCAAAGGTCGACCTTTATAAAAGGCAATGTCAAGATTTGTGAACATCTCCCCGACTTTTTGTCCATTTTTTGTACAAGGATCATGGATCATGAAGGTGTTAAGGGAGCTCTTTTGGCTGGAAAATCCAGGGAAAATGTGGGGTAATTCTTGGGAGAGTACCCTGGCAGTCTGTTCCCTAAATATGACCCCATATGCCATAGATAACCCCTATGTAGTAAGGTACATGCTGGTACAAAGTTAGGGTGGCTGCAATTAGCTGCTATGGGTTGTCTATGGCGAATCCCGGCTCGTCCACTATGTTAGATACTACCTAAAACGACGGTGTGATGTTTGTCATTTTGTGGATTGGAAACTTGAGGGAAAGAGGTGGGGGATATTGGGTATATATCATATATATATATATGTTATGTTACATACACGCTAAGATTAATGTGTGACATATCTCAATATGATTTAGAGTGGGTATCTCCCACCCACTGACAGTTAAATGATAATCTGTTCATTTCTATTTTGGGTATCCCAAGAATCAATCTTCACTATCCACTCTTCACTCATTCGCCTAAAGACGGATACACCATGACTCCACTATGGCGTTTTGCTTTTGTTTCAGAAGACAAATGAAGTGGGTCGTTTGGAAAGTGACAGGCAAACTGGTGATGAGCAATGCCAAGATGGCTGTTGCTGCCTATGCAGGAGAGAAGGCGATGGTGGAAAACCACGTGGGTGTTTAGAGATGTTCATGTCATCATGTCAGTCTTATGTTGCGGGTGGGTTGGAAAAAACACATGGGTGCACCAAGACCACCTTGACGGTGATGCTGGGACTACCATTTAGAAAACCTTCACCACCTGAATGGCAGCACCGGGAGACAGGTACATGATGGTTTTTGCTTCACAACCGCTTTTGCTTCATACCTTTTCAATTGGGCTTCCTGACTAATGATCCTCTATTGGAATCTATCCTGAAGGCAGAGCAGTTTCTCCAGTTTCAACGTTAACAATCATGGGTTCAGTGGCACATGTGGCCTCCTTCAAGCCTTATTTTTGAAGCTTGGGGGTCATGTTCAGTCGGAGGTGTTGCCAGGGCAACATGGAGGAGCAATGCTTTATTGGAGCTGATGTGTATCCAAAATACTGAAGGTGGCAGCAATACCCCAAAATAGGGGTATACCTCCAAATAATGATGCACTCCGGTAATCTAACATAGCTGGCTGGAAAATGGACCCGGACTAAAGATGTATTTTCTGTTAAAGATGGGGATATTCCACGCAGCTATGTTAGTTTACCAGAGAGTACATGATGATACATGATACAACATAGAGATACACATTCTTTTTGCAAACTAAGAGGTCGCAGGCTGAAAAATCCCACCCGGGAGCAAAACTTTTGTATTTACCTACAGAAGAATGGGTATTTTCCATGCCTGCTTGTTAGTTTACCACAGAGATAAACTGCAAAGAGCCAGCTAGTTGACCTTAAACTGAGGAAATACCAATCCTATCCCTAATTTACCTATGTTAGTTTCCGTGGGCTATGTTAGGAAACGCTAGTTTACCATCAATTTTTCGGAGCCGAAGATTTGTCAAAAATCGCAGGTGGAGACGGTTGCAGATGGTACTTTGAATGCCAAGACCAAGTGCTTGTTGCATGGCCCAAATTCGCCGTTTTTGTTTTTGTTGTTTTTCAAAACGAACCCCCAGGTAGGGGGGGGGTCGGTAGGTAGGGGGGTCGGTAGGTAGGGGGGGAAGTATACACCTGGGTTACTTGAAGTTTCTGGTGGAAAACGCTCTTAGGGTGCACCGTTGACATAAGTGGATGGAGATATTGATTGCTATAAATTGTTTCTTTCCTCTCCCAAGTGATGGAGATGAGACAAAGGCAAGCGAAAAGACCAATTGTAGGCAGGTTTGGAAGAATAGATTCTACATACAACGAGAACTTGAATGGAATAGAATGCTAGAAAAGTGAACGTTGAAGATTTTTTGACACTCAGAAATGAACGTTCTAAATCATTGATCCTTTGCATGTTTGGAGATAGCACAAGATTCTCATAACTACATTTCATTCACCGTTCATTGTTTCTTGTTTTGTTGTATCCCTTTCTTTCAACCTCCCCCAAAAAACCGATTGATTTTGTGCGTTCAATCAATAAAAAACACACAACATCTTGGATTTTTTTTCGGTGCCCAGCCTCACAAAAAACAGAGTTCAGAAAGCGAATCCGAGGCATCCAGACAAACCTATGATGTTTGCCTGTGCAGATTGCCCTCGTCGTGGCTTCTGCGGTTCCAGTCCATCGATGCGCAAATCTGGAACCTCTCGTGGCGCTGTGGCACGTTTGGGACTCTCCAATGATGCAGCAGAACGTTCCGAAGTGCCATGCACCAGCGAAGAGGTCTTGAAACGTGTTGAGGACTCAACTAAAATGAGCTGGAAAAAAAACAATCACACTGAGGGTGTGAATGGGCTACTTGGGGTACACCCCCAAGTTTAATAGCTCGCCTTTGAAAAGGCACCATCCAAAAAGGAAAGTAGTCTTCAAACCAAAGGGCTATCTTGATTTTCCATGCCTGTATGGGATGAGTTGAAAGGTGAATTTTTACCTATCCTGGATGAGTTTACTCTATAGAAGTGGTGTCAAGTTTTACAAAATGATGGCTGGGTCAGATTCACCAACGAAAATCGGGACTTTTACTCATACAAACAAGCTGGATTTACATCAAATCTGATAGTTTTCCGAGATAGAAATTGGTGGGTCAGATTGGGTTAGATCAAATAGGGAATCCTAAAAGAATGAAAGTAAGAATTAGGTGAAGTAAAACTCATCCAGATGTAGCTCCAAGAAAAACAACTATATAAAGTTTACAGGGTCATCTCGGGATTGCGGCAGGGGCTTTCCTCAACTTTCACAATCTTTAAATTGGACACAATCAGGCCGAAAATATGACCGTGGACCGTCAGAAGTGGGAAACACCCCCAGAAAAAAATAGTATCGGTAGTACCAGTTTTGGGATCAGGGAAAGGTCCAACATCATCAAAGTTGTTAGCTTAATTCAGCCTAGTGGAACAGTGGAACATCATGTCTTTTATTCACAAAGATTCGGTGAATGGGCTCATTCCCCACTTCACTGAGTGGGGGGGATCAGCCAGGTGGTTGGTTATCAGGCTTGGGGGGTTGATTAATTAAAGGGACGTTTTTGTTGGAATCCCATACCCAGACACTCAAATGTGTGGTATATTTACCTACATTTGGCCAATTCATATGGTAAACGTAGGTAAATATACGTATATCTATTCTATCTCTACCACCTGTGGGGTTAAGAAATGATTTTCACTTGGGAAGCACCTAAAGGGAAACCTCAAAAAAAAATCCCCACAGTAGTAACGTAGTATAGGAAAACCAGCCTACGACAGGCGATTGCCATCACGATTTTTTGTCAGAGTAGACATAGGTTTTTGGGATCAACCTTTAACATACTGTTGATGGCCAAACAACCACCTGGCATGTATAAACCCCTGTAAACAATGGGATAAACTACCTACCTCAACTGGCGCAGGATTTCTTCCATCAACAGTATCCCCCGAAAACACCAAAAGGGGTTTGGAAAAAATCGGTTGAACCAAAATTGCTTCTCCCATTCTCTGAAGCCCAAAACGGCGTTTTCAAACGCCACGCCTTTGTTTTGCAGCAAGGGGAAAGATTACCTGTATCATTCACCCAGGTCACCCCTGTAACAAGTCCTTTGAAAGAGACATTTCCCTTCGGGGCCAAAAAATCTCGCCAACACCCGAACTTCATCAGGACATGGCAACGGAAGCCTCCAATGGCACTGCTTTGCCACAACAGGTGATCTTCTCCGCCGCTTCTCAGGTCCGGGAAGAAGTCGTTAGAGTAGTGAAAAAGGTGATGTCTGGTGGATGTGTTTTTTTTCAAACAATCATTTGTAACGCCAATTACCCAGTACCCTCTGGGTGAATTAAGATGGCAATGAATAATGAATATCTTTTATTTTCAATTTCAGGAATATACATCTTCATTATCTCAATTCATTCAATGGACATTTGGGTGTACGCCTAGCAGTGTACCCATGGTATTGATTCTGTTCTCTCGGGATTCTTGGGGATTGTAACCCATGAATACCCACTATATAGGATCTATAATAGGGCCTTACATAGGGATTTCCCATAGGGGTCCGATCGGGGTACATTGGGATCGGGGTACATCCAACTATCCCTGATTCATGGTCCATGTTCCAAACAGCTATGAATTTGGGTTGCCGTTTTCCATCCCCTTTTCGGCTTCAGGCTTTGGTGGCTCTGGCCGCAATGGCTGGACCCCTTCCGGCTCAGGCCGGGTTTTGGGGCGGTGGGTTGTTGAAAGGCTTTTTTTCCCCCCGAAAACCAAAATGGCAATGGAAAAATTAGAATTTTTAAATGGGAGATACATCTTCAAATGGTTAGTTTTTCCATTGTCATGTTAGTTTTCTGTGCGAGGAAGTGGGCTGATTCAATTGAATTGATTCAATGCTGTTCAGGGAAGCTAACATAGCAATGGATTCATGGTCGGTTCTCGAGTCAGCGGCATGGTTGATGGAAGGTAACCCCTCCACCAGTTGAGATACATAAATACTAAGAACGATAGGGTATTAACTGGTGCAGGATTTCTTCCATCAATAAATGTCATGATTCAAATCACCCCTCAAAAAAAAACAACTGCATGCAATACCCTCTAATAAACTAACATACTAGGTAGATATGGAAAATCAACCATTTGGATGATATGTACCAGGAAAGATGATGACATTACATGGCAATATCTTTAAGTGGTATATAAGTGGTACATATTGCCACTTGGGGGATTTCATGCCACCTACGAACCAGAAAACAACCATTTTCCTGAAAACTCCAAGCCACCGATTTAGAGGCGGACGATGTGCCACCCTTGCAGTCTATGAACACACCACAGATGCAGCAACAACAGCAGCCTGGATCTACACTGCGTGTCAGCGGCACCTTGGTAAGAATGTCATGTATGGATTGGATGTAAAGGTTGAGCTTTTGGGATGTTTTACCCGAAAGATGCACAAATGGAAAATGGTGGATTTACCGGATTTGTACATGAATGGTTAAATGTTATGGTATATGTATAGGTAAATGTACCGTACATGGATCCTATGGGATAGTAATGAAACACTTTACTGTAATGACTTTGACATTCTGGCGGGTTTTAGTCCATCAACAGGAGGGTTGTTCTTATTCCGAAAGAGAGGTGAGCAGGGATCGGGCATCACCGAGTAAACTCAAACATATCTATTCTATGGAATGATGAACACACCTTCGAATGGTGAATGTTCTAAATACTAGATTTCCTAAGGCTTGTGTTCTTTTGGGGATGGGTTCGGATTTATGTGAATTAGTATCTGTATTTGTATATATTTACACATAAATATCAAGGGTTGGCACCAGGTCCTGAATAGAACAAAAATATGTTTTGAGATGGGGCTCTTTCGAGGGGAATGCAGTCCTTCTACTTAAATTGTATGCTGACATCATGTGACGTTGCTGCAAATGCTACTTGCGAACGAGATTCCACCTCCTCCATAGGAAAAGAGATGAACACCATTTCTATCAGTTTTTTTTGTTTTTGTGTCTTTTCTCATGATTTTCCGTGATGTTTCTTACTTCTCAAGAGATTTCCATTGAATTCTTTCTCATTGAGACTGGTAAACCCTCAAAAACCCATCCCAATGAACCCAGCGAACACCTCGGCATACGTCATCATGTCATCTCGATGTGAAAATTTGGTGATATGAGGCCGTGTGACTTATTCACGTTTGCTGGAGTTTGTGGATGAGGCAACATTTTCTAGGTGGTGGCAACTCAAACATTTTTTATTTTCGCTCCTACTTGGGGAAATGATCCAATTTGACTGACATTTTCAGATGGGTTGAAACCACCAACTAGTTTTTCTGGGATGATCTCTTTTGAATATATGATCTTTGACAATTATTTTGTTCATAAGTCGATCAATACTTAACATATACTTAACTAGTTAAAACTGCAATGGTTCGATTGTTGTACCAAATGATTCCCTTGGTGTTTTTTTTTGCTGTTTGGGGAGTTTACATTTTTTTCCGAGCATGGCCGCCTAGTAGCAACTATCGCAAATATCGAAGCTATTGGCGACATGTTGTTGGGATTTGAGGTGGGTCACAAAGGCAACTGCCGCACAAAAGGTTGGCGAAGCCCTCCTGGTGAAACAGCATCAGTTCTTCCATTTCACCACCCATCAGATGTTACAAAAACATTCAAAAACCACCTTTTATGAACACAAACAACATACGGCACTATGATAATGAACCATACCAGACTACGAATATACCTTCTCATGATACTTGATCTACCATTTCTTTTCTTTCAGAATCTTCAAAACACCCAAAAAAAAACGCGGTCAATTTTCTGGGCGGTTTTGGCTTCAGGGCTCTGTGAAGCGTGTGGATTTCTATGACCAGGGCCGAACCGCAGTGGCCCTGGTCATGATTGCGGGACGTGAGCAGCAGCTCGTGTGTGATCTGCCAGGTGCGAAAAAACGACACGCACCCCACCGTAAAGGGCCACCTTCCACTCCGACTCCGAGAAACTGCCAGGCATTTCTCAAAAAAGGTCCATTCAATTATTTTGGGGACATAATGGTGGTATGTATAATATATACCAGCACCTTCCAAAGGGTGCCAATTAAACCCTAAGGGATGGTAAATTGACACCCTTTAGGAACCATTTGGCACCCAAACTGGAAGGTCCAGGTATATATATATATATACATATAGCCCTTCTTTTTAAAGGCCTTACTTTTGGCCTTGGCTGGGGAAGTCGCATTGATGATTTTTTTGCATGGCTCCCTTGGGAAAGATTACCAAGGAAAAGGGGTTGTGATTGGGAGATTAATTCAGAAGCTGTTTGTTCAGTGTTTGTTTTGCTTTTTGAAGCTTGAACATCTTGCAGATGTTCTTGACACACTTTGACAAGAACAATGACTATTGATATAGTACAGAACTATATCCTCTTTTGGAGCAGCTTACACTGCTACTCCCCTTGGTTGAAGAATACTCAAAAGAGGGAACGATAATATCTTATTTAAACAAGGAGCAAAGGATTGTGCAGCGCACACTGAACTACTCACTGGTCATTTCTCTCATGTATCCACTTTCCGTTCAAGAATTGCAGTCTTCTAATTTATGTAATGCTTGTTTTCTTAAACGGTGATATTTCCAATAATTTTGTTTGAACAGAATGATAGAAAACACAGACACAATAAACATATCTTCAAAGGTTCCAAGTTGCTTCAGCTTCCCAAGTACAAACAACTTTAGTGTGCAAAACCCTGGTTGTTTTTTTTGATGAAGGGGACTGAAATACTACCCAATTATATTAGGAGATGATGTCTCAAACTATTGTTTACAGGATTCCTATTATATATACCCCGGAAATCAACATAGATACCAAAAAATGATGGTTTGGAAAATGTATCTCCTTTCAAACATGGCTATTTTGGGTATCTATGTTAGAATTCAGGGGGGTAAATCAACCAGTATTTCATGGTTCATGGTGGGTTTTCTTGCTAACATGGGACCACAATTGGGACCACAATTGGGACCAAGTGCCCCGACACCCCGGGGTTAGGAGCCACCACGGGCTTGATCGACAAGTTGGTCTCTAAGAACATTTCTATCGAGGCGGGTCCACATCCACCGGGAATTTTTTTAGGGCCGGCCGGTCTGGAGAAAGAAATGAACTAATCACGGTTTCGTTGATTGCGACAGGGTGGTGGGTCTTCCAAGTAACTTTTTTGTCTTCCACGAAAATTGTGGAAATGATCCAATTTAGCTTTGATATGTTTCAAATGGGTTGAAAGGTGATGTTTCAGACAAAGCTAAAACGGACCCTCCCTGAAACTAAGAGTAAGCACCCCAATAAAAACCAGTAGCCATTTGTCATGACAACCACAACCACAAGTTAGCACACGTTACCCAAAACATCAACAACCCGAATGACTTTCAGCAACATCCCAACCAAAATCAAGCATCTCATCCCCCCCAAAAAAGACTGCAGTTCAAGGTGCATCAGCCGGACAAGCCCAACCCCTTGCTGGGTGTTTTGGGTGATGTGGCTTTTCCCTTGTTGGTCATTGCGGGTTTGCTCTTCCTGCGCTCCCGTTCACCAGGGGGTGGAGGTATCCCAGGACGGAGCTCGTCGTTTCGGAGATTTCGAGGGTAAAAAATGGATGAACGAGTTAAACTAGCGACAAAAAATTGAAAGAATGATGGATTTTTCATGAGAATTTTAATTTGGTGTCAATTGCATGATAGGAATTTGGATGAGGCAAGTAACTGTGGCGAACACAGAAAACTTTAGGAATTACAAAACACATCTCCCAACGTGGAATTTGAAGGTGACGGTGGTGTGATCACCCAAATCCCTTTTTTGAGGTGAGCTCGGGTATTATCACTACCCTTAAAAGGCTTCAGTGGTTGACCACCCCCACCTATGAAGCAAGATGAAGTAGGCGCAGTATCAGATATACCTTTTTAATGGCGCTTCCTTGAAGGTGAGAAAACAATCCGGCCCTGAAGTTTTGAAGCTCCGCGACTGGAGCTTTGTTGGTTTCCAGGGATTTTTTTAGGAACATGGTTAACGTTTACAGTGCAGAGTCTGAGTAAATGAAGGAGTTTTTTTTTGTTGAAAGTAGTGCATTTAGCATTTATCCTCAACACTTGATTCTCTGACTTTAGCCCTTTCAAGGAGGCGAAAGCAGACCTGTGGGTGATTTTTCAGCTGGATTTTTGTTGAAAAGCAGGTAATTAACGTTTTTTCGGGTGATTGAGTTGAATCCCTTCATATGAAATCCTTCATCCCTCTTAAAAAGGTCGAAGCAAAAATTCTTCCAGGCAATCTCCGAATATATATGAGCAGCCGCCTTTATTTGGAAAAGAAAGGAATAGCTTGTGGATGGAAACATTTTTTTTTCAAATCCACCTTGCCTATGGGAACGAGGTAGGGGGTAACTGAAAAACGAGGTACTAAGTATCAGTGATTTGGACTTTTGAGACGGTTGGTGCTGAACAAAACGAGGTCTGAAACGAGGTCAAAACGAGGTCCAAAACCTCCACACACAGCTTCAAGCTTCCTGGTGACCATCCCTTCAGCTAGTCCGTTTTTTATCATTTTTGAGATGGCGTTTCATTTTCTTCGCCAACGAGGTTTGTATCCCCATACATGTCTCGAGTATTGTATGTTTGTAGTGCTCCGTCATCCTCCACTTCTTCTTCGGACTCCTCAGACAATCGAGAAAAAAGACAAGCACTGGAAAACGAGGTCACCATTTTTCCAAGAACATGCTTCAAGACTAAAAGTTAATTGAACGAGGTAGGGAGTAACTGAAACACATGCGGCCTTTCAAAATATTATTAATAAAAGCCGTCGCTCACATATATATATATATATATATATAAAATGCTTGGCATAAAATCTTTTTCAAAGGAACCATGGAAGCCAAGCGCAAAAAACAGGGGGTTGAAACTGAAACCATCTGAAAAAACCTTGGAGTTTTCGACCTTCAACGAATTTGAGCAGCTGTTAATTGCTTGATCAAAAATCACAGGGAGGGATCGGAGGGATCAATTTCACATACACGACACTCAAGAAGCTATATAATGATCTCATTGAAACATGGAGCTTAAATTGAATCCCTTAGTTTGGTACTTCCCCGAAGTTTAACATTGACCCTGAACAAAGATGGTTGGAAGACTACTTTGTTTTGGGAAAGCCTATTTCAGGGACTATGTTAAACTTCAGGAGTGTACATGAAAGTTTAAAGTTTCTCTTAAACAGTGGGAAACCGAGAAACAAGCTTTGATCAACGAGGCAATTGGCAGTTTGACATGTCAGGTCATCTGTAGTTCCTTCCAGAAGTGGGATGATCTCTGGCTGTTGTGATCGGTAAATGATGGATAATCATAGACACTAGACACGAACACTGGTGAAATAGTCCGCTTAGTTAGGGAACGTGCCAGAGATATGAATTAACATTGGATTTGTTTAAGGTGACTTTATTTTCGTCCATGATAAATCAGCATCAAATGTCTATTTGAGAACATGTTCAAAATTGTTCAGACCATCTTAAGCAAATCCAAGTAACGCCGGATAAAACATGATAAAACCAATCAAGCACCTTCCACAATTTGACGACTTCAACTGGCCAACATGACAACTATGGCACCAGCGAGTGCGACGGCCATGTCAGAGCGTCGTTTCTTGCTGCTGATGATCCTGGCACGATCGCTGAATGCATCGGGTTTGGGGCTCCTCTTCAGTGCTTCTACCAATTTGTTGTACCAATTGACACACTCAGGCAGGGTCGCTCCAGTGTGAAGGTTGTGACACTTTGGAAGCACTGCCCCGGACAGAACAAAGACAGCAAGAACATTCAACAAGAAAAGGAGATTTGGGAACATGTTTTGTATTTTATCTAGTCATCTAGTTTGATGGGTACCGTACTGTCAACTCCGTGTGAACAACCCATGGTTTTAAATGCGGAGAGCGAAACGTTCCGATCAAAGTTCCGGGTTGTGACCGAGTTTTTCCCAGCATATTCCGGCCCATACCTGTAGTAGGATGGTTTAAAAAAATGGGCCCACAATAAGGATTTCGGTCCCATCAAGGAACATATCCCATAGCATCCATGTATGGTATATCTACCTACATTTACCATAAAAATCAACCATTCATGTAGGTAAGTATACCAGTCCCATGGATGGTATGGGTATGGTAACATTTCAAATGATTCATCGATCGGATCCGCTTTTTTTGGAACAACCTTGCAGGTTCCAAAGCTCATAAGGATCATCAGGATGAGGAGGTGCATCAAAGAGTAGCTTGGTTTGTCAACGGAGGTTCCCCAAAAACGGCCTGCACCTTCAGAACGGCTGCACCGGAGTTTGTTGAAACGAAAGATGCGAAGATTTCTTGTTGAAACGCCACGAGAATTTTGGCAAACTTACGGTGCCAAATTTCATGGGAAGGGGTTACCCTAGTCCTATAACTTTACCCCTCGTACTATAAAAAAACAGCTGAAAGAACTCAATAAAACAAATGCTGTTTTGGGGATGGGGAATGAGAGTTATGATTCGAGATGATATCCGTGATGAAAAAAAATCCTGTGGAGAGAAGAACCAGCTGAAAACACATATGACAGCACGAAGAACCTGCTTTTTTGACTCTTTTCGTCATCATCATCATCATCGCTTCAGGTGTGACGTCCACTTCACCGTTTTTTTGTTGATAATCAGACACGCCCGCAGTCTGACTTGAAGCGTTGTAAGGAAAGGTCAGGGTCAGTCGTCGATTCTATCAAGGCACCCCACGCCTACAACTATAAAAATAACATATGATTTATGATGACAACATATGGCAACCATGTGATGCGATATGTGACTTTCAGTAGCACTTGACTAGTACTTCCGAGCAAAAAAAACAACATTGCGACATTGTGCAAAGACCTCGCCAATCACAGTTTTGTGTTAGCTATCGGATTTTCTGTTTCTTTGCACCAGCAACATTGAGCATAGCCTGGCTGATGGTCAGCGACTGTACATTGCTGGCTTCAGACTTCCTTGGCCTGCCTCCCTTGGAGCGAGGCTTGGCAGCAGGCTTTTGGGTAGCCTTAGCCTTAGCCTTCGCCTTTGCTGCATTTGTAGCATCGGCTTTTGTCCTAGCTCTCTTCGCGGGAGGTTCCTCCCCATCCTACGCAGAGTTGTTCAGACCAAACCATTCAACAAAGTCCGAGAGATTTGCACTCCATTCCATGAAAAAAAACTACTATAATACCAACATAGAATACATCGGAAGAATCTCCTACTCAAATATTGTTCAACATAGGCCATATCACATCACATCACAAAAGATCGTTTTGCTTATGGCTTATGGTCATCTTTGTTTAGTTTGCTCATAGTTGTTTGTTTGTCCTGCTCAATCCCGGTCACGGTCTCTGGATGATCTGGATGTGCGTCATGCCGAGCACCATGGTCACCATGAAGATTTGTCTTCCCATCCTACTACACAGAGTTGTTCAGACCAAACCATTCAACAAAGTCCGAGAGATTTGCATTCCATTCCATTCCATAAAAAAAACCTACTATAATACCAACATAGAATACATCGGAAGAATCTAATAATCAAATATTGTTCAACATATGTCGCATCACATCACATCACAAAAGATTGCTTTGCTTATGGTCATGTTTGTTTATGTTGCTCATAGTTGTTTGTTTGTCCTGCTCAATCTCGGTCTCTGGATGATCTGGATGTTCGTCATGCCGAGCACCATGGTCACCATGAAGATTTGTCTTCCCATCCTACTACACAGAGTTGTTCATTGTTCAGACCAAATCATTCAACAAAGTCCGAGAGATTTGCATTCCATTCCATGAAAAAAAAATACTATAATACCAACATAGAATACATCGAATCGGAATCATCTCATAATCAAATATTGTTCATCGAATCACATCACAAAAGATCGTTTTGCTTATGGTCATGTCATGTATGTTTAGTTTGCTCAAATTTGTTTGTTTGTTTGTAGTTTGTCCTGCTCAGTCTCGGTGACTGGATGTTCATCATGCTGAGCACCATGGTCATCATGAAGATTTGTCTTCCCATCCTCAGACTCAGCCTCATTCTTCGTTGCATCCACGTTTGCCTCATCCTCAGGACGGTCAGGTTCCACTTCGACAGCAACAACAGGTTCAACGATCGTGGCAATGGCAGGCTCTCCTCCCTTTGTTGAAACATCTTCGGGTGGACTGGCAGCAGGGGCACCATCATGTCCGGCTGGGGCTGCACCGCTGGATTCACTTGTCGTGCTCGAAGTTGTCGTAATCGAAGTCGTAGTAGAGCCTGACGAGCCTGTTGTGGTTGTCGTAGTGGTAGTAGCCGTCGTGTCGGTGGTGGATGCAACGGAACTAGACTTGCTCAAAGACAAAACTTCAGATGAGGTAGGTGTTCCATGCCCTGCCAATAAAGTCATTAAAGGATTTTTTCACAAAGGATTTTTTATCAGATAATAACAATAGGAAAAAAACACACCATTACTGACATGAAGAACTCATAACGTGAAACCAAGAGTTCCTTCATTTTTTTTGAAATGCCGAAACTCGAAATTAAAAAACAAAACAGTCCTGGCAGGGGCTCTTTGAGTTCTTTGGTGGCTTTGCTGATCTCACTTTGTAGTTCGCCCGTCGAACCAACACCGCCCGATTCCGCAGGAACGAGAAGACTGGCTGCACAAGCGAGGGCACTGGGACCACTGGAGTCGTCATCATTTGGCTGGTGGTGTTTGGATCCATTACCACCAACCTGAGTCTATGTGTGGAAGTAAAACTATATAATACATGACTTTACTATTATGGACTCAGTATTAAGCAGTATTAGTATACAGATATCTTGTTTCACATGCACATGCACACCTACTAACTTGAGTGCCGGGGGCCGGGGGCCGGGGGTGAACGAAAGCTGGAGTTGCTGTTGTTGTCGTTGTTGTTGTTGCTGCTGCTGTTGTTGCGGTTGTTGCGGTTGTTGCCGTTGTTGCTGTTGTTGTCGTTGTTGCTGTTGCTGTTGCTGTTGCTGTCGCTGTCGCTGTCGCTGTGGTTGTTGTTGTTGTTGTTGTTGTTGTTGTTGTTGTTGTTGTTGTTGTTGTTGTTGTTGTTGTTGTGGTTGTTGTTGTTGTTGGTGTTGTTGTTGGTGTTGTTGTTGTTGTGGTGGTGATTCTAGTTATCAGAGTGGCACTTAGCCAAACATCTTGAGAAGGATGAGGAACAACATCCTGAAGAAAATGATGATGATACGCATGATGCTGAGAAGGAGGACAAGGATGATGATGCAAATATTGATGATGATGAGGATGATGATGATGGTGATGTTGCTGGTGTTGATGATGATGATGATGATGATGATGTTGATGATGACGACACAATGGTGATGATGATGGTGATGATGATGATGATGATGATGATGATGATGATGATGATGATGGTGCTAAGGAGGGGTGATGATGATGAGGAGGAGGCGGACAATGATAATGATTAGGTGAAATAGTCAACCGCCAACAACAAATAAACAAAACGATCAATGAACCAAACGATCAATGAACGATGTTTTTTGGCTTAGTGCAACCAATGAGCAAGATGGTGAAGTTCCCGGTTAGCCACAAAAGCTTCAATGCAGCTACTCTCGTCATAATCAGCATGGATACCCCTAATCCCAAGAAGTGTAGACTCAAATTCTTCATCCTCAAACTTTGACATCATTTGAATTCTCTTGCGCTCAGAAGAAGTAGGTGGCATCAGTGAATCAGAGTGTTTCCTTCCGGAAGGGGTCAGAAGAGTCACTGCCTGAAACGTTTGCAACTGTTTTTTTATTTGGGCCAATCGCTTTTGTCGATTCATCTGAGGGACTGGTGCAACAATGGCTGCTGGCGCTGCCGGTGGATCAGATTGTTCCACAACAGGAGCCTTAGCTGAAGGCACTGAAGGCTGCCCCAACTTGGCTGCTGCTGAAGCAGCAACAAGACTCGCAGCATGTTTCACCTCATCTTTCAGTGCCTTCAGGGCAAGTTCAAAAACCAAAATTATACTTTAATAGGGTGTCAGTTTGATCATGTGTTAGTTTGATCATGTCAGTAGTCGGGTCCCTTCCAGTCCTTCTCTTTCTCCTCCCAAAGCACATTCTCCGTGGTGTACTTTATCATTGAAGGTGGCCCAACACTCCTGAGATTTTTTTACCACTAGCGTTTTTTTTTGGATTAATCCATAATCCGCTGTTTGGGAAACAATATCTGGGTAGCACATACAAACATATGTTCTAAGCATTAACTAAGTTAGTTAGACCATGGGGTAACTATTCCCTTAGAACTTAGAGCATCAGCAAGAACTTACACTTAGAACATTGAACACCACAAATACCACAACTTCAACTACAACTTGACTTGATTTTACCATCTTCTTGTTGACAAACATTCTGTTTTTTTGCCTTCAAAATTCACTGGATGGATGATGGAAGCCAGTGGATACAATTAGCGAGGGTCTCAGTGATAGGTTTGCGGTCTTGGAGTCTAAGTGTAAGTTGTCAGCTATATAGTGTACAACGGTTGTACTGAGCGAGCGGTGAGGAATTTCAAACATTTCAAATTCAACCAAACCAAAAAAAAGGCGCATAAATAGATAATGAGTGTCCACGGAAAGAACTCCTGTACGGCTTTCAGGCCCTGGAAAGCGCAATTGCTCATCACATTTGTGCAAACCCTGTAGGAAACGTTCACGGACACCAAAGCTTTCTCCACCAGCATGAACCCGGCGGGAACAAAAAGAACCTCAGTTATTCAATCATGTCAAGTGAACCACATAGACTTCGTAGAATGGAGAAAACTAAAACCAAATAACCAAACATATCTAAGATTTTAAGCAACACTTCATGGACAAACAGGGCCAAGGGACATCACCTGGACTCAACCACGCTTGGCAGAAAGAACCAAGGGCATCAGCTTCCAGTTCTGTAGAGACTTGCTCAAATCTGTGAAGCCCACGGAGAAACAATGACCATTTTTCTTCGGAGGTGGCAGTCTCTGTCGTCTCTGCAGCCGCTTTGATAGCCTAGGGCTTGAGCTTGAATCTAATGACATTAAATTATATCATCCGTCGTCAGTCATTAAAAAAATATTAGCTGAAGGCTGAAGACCGAAAGCTGAAAGAATGATTGAATACATCCGAAGCAACATCAGAAGCTCGCACTAAGGAAATTGCTTTCACCCCTTCCATTTGGTACACCAAATGCGGAAAGAGACCACCAAAGGTTCCAGCAAAGACCTTTCCTTGAGGCATGCCAACCATGTGCAACGTCGTGTACATGTTGATCTCATTCGACATCTTTTTTGCATCCTCTTCAGACAATTGCTTTTTCTTCTCCACACTGAACTTGTTCAGTAATTCTTTGATAACACTCTCTTCCATGACAGTGCACTCAAAGTCATCTGAGTCTGCTGCTGCTGACCCCTCAAGATAGCTTTCATGCACTCGTTCAGCCAGAACATCTAGTGACAAAGATTCTCGAAATGCCTGAACCTCTGAAGAGCAGCTCTTGTTTCTCTTTATCAACTCTGGATTTTTTTGAGCTTCCTCTGCAACACTGGACATAAAGGCTTTCCACTCAGTCTGAATCAGGGTTGCAGCATTTGCAAGCACCTTGGAGTCTTCGCTGAATCCTGATGATTCCAGGATTCGTTTGAATGGTGGTCTCTTGGCTCTCCACGTCGCTGGAAGCCCTTTCAGCATCAGGGTCAGAAACTCTTCACTGTCTTTGCACACTGGAACTTCCATGCTAGGGAAGCGGTTCACCAAACATGGAGCATCTGTGCCCTCGATCAGCTCGTCAGCACCACGGCCTCGCCTTCGCTGTCGTGTTCTCTGTTCATCATCTGGGTTCTCATCTGCTTTCTGTTTCTTTTCCTCAGCTTTCCGTTTTTTATCCTCCATTTTCGCAAGCTGTGCCTGCTCCTTCTTGAGAGCTTTCTCTTCATCTTTCCTCTCCTTTTCCTCTCTAGCTTTTTTCAATCTCTGCAAGCGTGTTGCCTCCTTCTCACGAGCAACCTGTTCATCGTGTCTTGCTTGCCTCAACGCAACTCTCAAACTCATGCATTGCTTGGCAGACTGGGCACCTGCTTCAGCTAGTTGCTTTGCATTCTCAATGGCTAGCATGTGGATATTGCCAGCGGCTTGAACCTCACTTTGGACATCGGCATGGAACTTTGAGCATCCTTAAACATGTATGGTGAATTATGTTTCAGGCGTACATGTCACAATGTCAATGTCAATGTGTCAACATCACAATGTACTTGTGTGTGGACCTTGGACTACGGAACCAAAAAACACAACTTGTAAATGAGAACTTGCAAACATTTTCATATGTCCAGAGTCCATGCTCCCTGTTGATGTGTTGATTAAAACATGACAAGTGACGGACTGAGTTGAGTCCAGCAAGTCAAAGTTGTTCCTGCATGTAGCCATGTATCCCACTGTCTGAATGGTATTAACATCCAACATAGCATCTGTGTTTTTGAAGTACTTGTCGTCTTTGCAAAGGAGGACAATTCTTTGAGCCTCCGCCAAGTTTGCTGCTTCTGTAGACACATGCTGATTGCCCAAGATCTTGAGTATGTCTAGGCGCAGACTCAACTCAGAGTATGTCTCACAAGCCTCACGCTGCTCCTCAGGTATGAAATTGTGACATGATCACAATGATTATCATTGTGCATGATCATATTGAATCTATGAATCAATCTCTGTTTGTATCTGTATGAGTCTGTCTTTACATTTTCTGATGTAAATCAGTATTACTCAGTAAACCTTGAAAATGTTAACCTACTCTGCATCACAACTGCCAAGACTCCTGCGAGTCATAGTCTGCGTGAATAGTGTCCAAAGCCTTCCTGATATCAATCACAGCGTGTTCTATCTTTAGGACCACTTCATTGTACAGCTTCAGGGTTGCTTTCCGGATTTTGATGCATGCCACCAGCGGGTCGCGCGTGTTTTTGCATGCCTTGGCGATAAATGGATTCTGTCCTGCAGGGGCAGGGTCCAGAAAAAAATTGGCTGAGATTATAAAACAGACTCTAGTCTCCAGTGACTCTAGACTTGACAAAAGTTCTATGTTCTAGTTCTGATGTTAAAAAAAAACATCTAAGATTTTAAGGACAGAATGTGCCGTCCTTCATCAGTTGATGCCGCCTTGGCTGAACTTGCAGCCTTCCCTTTTCCTTTGGAAACCACAGCCTGTGTTCCCTGGTCAGGAGACGATGAAACAAAGGTCAAAGCAGCCGACAAATCACAATCAAAGCTATCATCTCCCAGAATAGCTCTCTTGGATTGGATGTCATGCTGATTCATCATGGCAGCACTGGGCCCATCTGGTCCACTCTTCACCTTTTTGGTTTCCACAAGTCTCGAAGCATCGTCCTGCACAGGTAAGGAGTAAAACTGAATAGTAAAAATGAATACATTTCGGTCCTGGTAATTGATGGTAGCACATGATGTTTCTTTGCAAACCCAAATACGCCAGGCCTTGAGAGAAATGCAAGCTTCCCAAACACAATGCAAACTTCCCAAAAGCAAACTTGAGAAACATAAGTGAATGCATTCAAGTTGCCATCTTGCTAGAAGGCTGACCATTGTCATCAAGGACATTCACCTGATCCTTTTTAGTAAACTTGTCAGAGAAGTCATGTTGCCACTTTCGCTTGGCTCCCTCAGCTGATAAACCTTAAGCCACACAAGCAAACAATGAAAACATCAATTAGTGACTATTGGCAGTGGCATCAATCAATTATTTAAACCAGGTAACGTTGATATGAAGGTGCTTCGGTTGTAAACCATGTCAGGTATTCAGGCCATGCCATTGGAACGCTCTTCTCTTCCTTCTGTCGCCGTTGCCCCCTTTCGGTGACCTTCTGTAGTTGGCTGAAGTCATACGTAAATGGGCCTTTTTGATTCTGCGGTCGCGGAGCGGTATACCTAGAACAGCCAGAGCTGTGAAGAAAAAGTGCGTCACACAGTGAATCTGATGCTGACACAGTTCTTATTGATCCAAGTTTCCCTTCACAGAATTTCTTAAGATGCATCACATAGACTTCCTGGGTGCACAAAAAACATAATGAAAATGTTGGAAACTGCTTGCATCACTTGAACCACTTGAACCGATTGATGAAACCCAAGAGTCATGGGTGTCCACTTCCATAGATTGAAGATCACGATCTTTGCCGGCTCTGACACTTTGATCATGGAATTTCTTTCTCTTTGGTATGCACTTGGCGCAAAGCTGGGTGTGCCTAAGTCACAACTGGCTAAAGAAATTATGACGTAACCATAGTAACCAGTAACCACTACAGTCCGTTTTGCACAACACCAGGTCACCAGACTGAGACTCTGACACTTTCAACCGTTTTGCACAAGTCCCATTGCAAACTTCACAGGAACACATGCCTGGAGGTAAAGCCGGCACAACTGCATCAGCTGCAGTTGCTGCAGCAGGAACCAATGAATCACCAGGAGACTCAGGAACTGCCACCACATTAGCATCATCCATTTTTCTTGATGAGGTTCACCACTGTCACTAATCGCTAACAGCCAAGCTGCTAAGGAACCAAAATGGCACTAGGTTGGGACGGTTGCACAAGCATCACGGAAGTTCACGGAAGACATCACATTCCCAGTGCTAAGTACACCAACAACTACAGTACCTACCTCCCTTACAGTCTTACCGTACTATGAAATGAAAATACAATGCCGCTGCCGAGTCTTCCAAGTTCCAAGTTCAGTTCGGCTTCAATCTTTTCTTTTCATTTTTTTTGCAGCTCAATTCCGAATCACAAATACACAACTGCCACCACCGATGTGGCCGGCCAGCTGTTGCAAAACGCGAACAACAAAAACAAGATTTCTTTCCGTTTCAATCAAAACTTTCATAGCAGTAGATGTTGACCAGCATGGAAGTGGAAGACTGTGCTTGCCCTGTAGTTTCTGCTTCTGGTGATTCCCGGGGAGGCCACACATGCCAGAGTGATGCCAATGCCACAGCCCACACTGATCCGCACACCGTTGCGTGCATACCCTTAGCTTTGACAATGGCTACTACTACTACTACTACTACTACTATTACTATTACTACTACTACTACTACTACTACTACTACTACTACTACTACTACTACTACTACTACTACTGCTACTAGTGTTAAGACTCAAGTGTACTGTGTCACTGTGCTGTGCACACACAAAATTAGGCCCAGGCACATTCCCCGCAAAACGCTTCAGAGTAGATTCGCAATGTTGATCAAAGTTCAGGATCGGAAATGGTGTGTTTATTGCATACTGGGCATATGCAGGGATGCCCATCATGCAAAGGTGCTCCTACAATGACACACTGACACTGGCACAACATATCGAAGTTTGAACATCGAACATTGAACATTGAACATGTAAACAAACTCCACTTGCCACTCCTTGCCAAAGAGAGCCCGTTCGCAGAAGCCAGGATGTAAATGTTGTTGATGTGGATTCTGTAAGACGAACATATGCCCCTGACGTAGCAACGTGGGACACAGCGAGCTGACGATGGGGCGGCTGCGTGGGTTCTGGCAAAGGTTTGCCACAACGACATGTTTTCCTTGGCTTCAAGCTACATTGATTGAATGGAAAATACACCGCCAACTGCCAACAGCAATCACACCATGTGGTTTAAGTGCTTTATCCTTCGTGAACAAGAAACAGCAAAGAGTCAAAGAGAGGAATCAAACTATAACACTGACACTGAGGATGATACCTGCTTCCCAAGCACGTGTGACTTTGGGATGACGTCTGTATACATCAAGCCAGATCCGTTGACTTCCTGAAAGCAGATCTACAAATGTCGAATCCAGTGATCGGTGAAGCTTGTGTGCCAACGTCAAGCGATATTCTCGCACAATATCCTTAGTTTTAAGGAAAGCCAGTTCACAGATCAAAATCAGTGCAAGCAGAGCAGCAGAGCAAGACAAAAATCATGAAATCTTTCCATCTAGACTAGACTCCTGTGGCGCCACCATGAGTTTGTCCACCGACAAAAGTGGGATTCTGTATAGCTTATTCATCAAACGGACACCACCATTCCGCAAAGCTACAGGACCCCGTTTTACGAGGAGGGTGTAGAGTCTGGGACGGTTTGCTGGCCACCCAAAGTGGCTGGGAGATAAGAGCCATCTTCCTTTGTTCGTGGTCCCAGCCAATGCGTTTGAGCCCTGTCAGTCAGACAGACAGGGCTGCAAATTGCTGCAATGCAACTGCGAACAACAATTCCCACCAAAAAAAACAAACAAAAACAACTGCATCTAGCCTCTGGTGCAGGAAACGATACAACAGAGTACTTGTCCCCCAAGTAATGGACGAAGAGGTGCTCCATGAACCGCCCTGTGCACTCGTGTAGGCACAAAGCCTAGGCAGTTCAAACACTTAGCGTGAGTGGTTGTGGTGTAGAAAAACACGCTATTGTTACTATGAACTATGAACTAAGAACTGAACCTCAAAAAAAAAACACACACACAATACATTTGCCAAAGAACTGGAAGTGTGTGGCGGATTTCACTCAGAAAAATAGCTAGTGGTCTGGATGACGGTCCAAATAGACCAGTTTGTGTGCCCATACTGGACACATCCGTACAGGATGTCCCCCCAGCATAGAATCGGAGCACCCGCTTGTCCCCATCAAGCAGCATTTGACCAAATGGTGTCGGGCAATCCTCACAAACATAAACCAAAAACACAACAAGAATACTCCACCTTTGCATCAGATCGTGCAGACTTGTGCATGAATGAAAAAAACAAGGCAAAACAAAACATCCCGCTGAGAGGCCTTGTGACCTCTCATATAGCATTTTCCCATAGTGGTACGGAAACATGTTGGATCGTCCAACACTTTCATGTACTCCTCGAACAGCATCTTTCCATAGGAGTTGATGAGTGTCTTTTCCCTGTCAGATTTTGATTCAACATTGCCTTCGCCTAAGTTCAGCGCAAACAATAATGCATTTTTTTCGTTGAGCTACAAACAAAGAGTTCAGCACAATCATTGAAGGTGAGGAAAAATCATGGCTGAATTTAAGTGATGGACGTTTTGCTTCGCGGAAATCTTCCATGACTGTGTTCCAAGCTTCATCAAGTGCGGTCCGTGCATCATCTGTGAGTTTCTCGTTCAAATCGCCACCCAAGTGTTCATAGTTGTACCCCTGCAACATGCAGCAGGGAAGATAAACAAACAGACACACCAACAACTCAATTGCATTGACATGACCCTCTGATGCAGTCAGCCTCTGGGTGAGAAGCCAATGCACATCGACATTGTGCATTTATATCATATGCTGAGCATAATTTGATCTTCCTGTCAAAGGCCCCTGGCAGCTCAAGTCATGTTGACACAAGCAGATCAAGTCATGTTGACACATGCACAACCGTACCGCACCTGTAGGCAAATCCCCTGCGACTAAGTCCTTCATAGCTGAGAATTGTTCCACCAGTGTAATGCCAGCAGTTCCAATACCCGCATAGCTTTCGTAACACTCGATGACATCACAATCACTGACCAATTGAATGAAACTGGTTCTGGCAGCATTCTCTGGTTCATCAGACTTTCTACCAAAAAGGGTTTGGGCATTGTAGCTAGCCCAATCGAACAATCCTTCCACAGTTGATGGCCCACGAGGAAATGTTGCTCCCAATGCCTGCAGGGACCAAAATGTTTAAGTGTGTTTGATGAGGGAGTTGTGGTTTACTTTATCAGTGTAGTGAAACTGCTATGAAGTGTCACCCACACACACACAGTTGAATCAAAATTGAATCAACCATTAAGCAAATTCAGTGTACGAATGCATGCCATCTGTTCACCATTTGTGATTGGGAAGCATCAATCAGTTTAATAAAAATGAGAAAACCCCAAAGAAAAAATTCGTTCCATGTGAATCTTGAGATTGTGGCCCCAAGTCCTGCTCGGGATCTTCATCTGCTGATTCCCCTTCGGAGTCATCAAAGGAAAGATCTGGAAGTGTGGCAGCGCATGCATCTTCGCCAGCAGATGAAGATGTTCCAGGCTCAAGTGGACGCTTGACTTGTGGCATGGCGGAGTCGGAGTGGCGGCGGAGCAAGGATTGAATTCACCGAGTCACTGTCAGTTCAGTAATGTTGTATTGTTCCAGTGTGTTTTAAGTTAACTCTCCCAAAGTCCAAAGTGTGGACCAAAACCTATCCTAGCATGCAAACGAAACCTCACCACTTGTAGGAAATATTTTCAAATTAGAAAAAACTTATAGTACAAGGGTCAAACCTTATAGTACAAGGGTACCCTTGTACTATAAGTACCCCCTTGTACTATAACTAAGGTTGGCTAAAGATTCTCAATAATTTTGACTTTTTTTGGTGAAAAATCAAAATTTCTTAGCCAACCTTAGTTATAGTACAAGGGTTCACCCCTGCACTATAAGTTGTGTTGGCTAAAGATTCTCAATAATTTTGACTTTTTTTGGTGAAAAATAAAAATTTCTTAGCCAACCTTAGTTATAGTACAAGGGGGTACTTATAGTACAAGGGTACCCTTGTACTATAAGGTTTGACCCTTGTACTATAGTTTTTTTTTATTTTTGTTTGAGGTCTGTCCACTGCCTTCAGGAAATGTGATTCAACTCTTTTGATATCTCACAAAACACCTATCACCATCGCCCTTTGTGATCAAGAATCGAGGTCGTTTTTTTTCTTTCGGGAAACTTCAGGAAAGGATGATTGCTTGTCCGTTCTTGAGGGGAAAACACAATACGAGCAACAATCAATGCAGGCATGCAGAAAACAAAAATTCCTGTATACTGTGACTCACATGAATTGCAAAAAAAAAAACATATTTTTCCATTTTCCTTCGGACCGTCAGATATTTATCTGACATATTGCTTTGGAGGTGGCAAGCGTGCAATAATAGGAGTCAATTCATCAAAGATTGCACTGCTGATTTCACCGGGCTTTTGCGGTTTCATTCCTTGAGGAAGCTTTAATTCGGATGATGTACCCTTCGCAATGTCCCATTTGTCCCATGCATTGGCATGGACTAAACGTAAAGACTTTTGCCAGCTATCTTTTTCTTTTTGATCAAAGCTGGAACTAAAAGACATATTGGCCAATTCATCTATCCAGAACTCACATTTGATAGTCTTCTTCCAAGTTGCCTTGAATCTGTGGTCATTGTAACTCAGAGTCAAAACACAACCTGGTGGGCTCAGAGGTCCAAGAATCTCACGGGGTGATGAATGGATCTTTTTTCGAGATAACGTTTTGCAAGTGGTTCTTGCGCTGGTTGGGTGTCCTCTGCACTGGCCGCATCAGGCGCGAGATCGGGTTCTGAGTCATCATCCATGATTAGTGCAGCGGCTAAGTCTTCCGCAAAGGCATCATCCACAATGTTTTCACCACCCCCTTCACCATCACCAGCATCACCATCACCCTCCTCTAATTCAATCTCACTATCAGTATCAATCAGATTTTCTTCAGGGCCAGGGTGTCCATCTTCATCATCCCATTCCATTTCATTGGTTCCAGTCTCCAGTAAAGGTTCAGCCGCATCCACTCCATGTTCCAATACATGAAGATCTCGTAGACCTAGGTACATACAGGGTTCAACACAGGGTTCAAAGCAATTTCTCGTGACCCAAAACTATATTGATAAAACAGATAGATCAGGGCCATTCCCAATTCCCAACAGTTTTTTTTTTCGGACACCATTGGCTAACATTGGCAAAGACTTAAATGGAAACAAGGTATATGTCATGCAGAGTATGTAGGTGACAGAGAAGTAACGAATGACCAAAGATCACAAAACTTTTTTTTGGGTTCCGATGGTAGTTGACTGCTCGTCATTACCCAGATAAACAAAGATAAAACAACTCAATAAAAAACACATTTTCCGAAAAGATGGGATCACACAAAGTAACAAACGATAACTACGTATGATTGATTCGACATTACTATTACGGATCCATGAGACATGAGACTGGCATATGTACAGTACCTACGAATTCACCTAATAAAAAGCATCCATTCATGTAGGTGAATATACACACCCCTCAAATGAAATTCAACATACGGACCTTTTTCAATCGGAGCTTCACTTGCCTGTAACTTGGAGTCAGCTGCCAATGCAATGCAGCACTGCAAATTTTTCATTTAGTCACACATCAAGTGGCGTAGCCTCCTTCTTTTAGGAGATATTGGAAAATGTCTCACATCAGCTGGTGCAGCTGATGATGAGGAAGGCAGCTCTACTGTAGGTAGATCGTCCACTTCGTTACCATCTCCCATCTGCGTGTCGGGTGTGTCATCAAAAATTGGATCAAAATTAGAGTCATCATCAGGCCCATCGGGTTCTGGCTCAGGCTGTGGCTGAGCATCATCCAATAGTTGTATTTCTTCCGATGATTCCGATGGCTCGTCTTGAGCATCATCCAATAGTTGTATTTCTTCCGATGATTCCGATGGCTCGTCTTGAGCATCATCCAATACTTGTATTTCTTCCGATGGCTCGTCGGACAATTCTGCAGAGGCTGGACTTGGAGGCGGAGTCGGACATCGTCGCGCGCAATAAGCGTACCCAACTCCGGGCAAAGGTAGATTCAGAATTCTGCTGTAAGCTTGCAGTCGTCTCATTGTTTCACTGTCATTGTCATCACTGTTGTCTTCAGAGTTGTAGCATATTGTATCCGGACTTGAAGCACATAGATTAGACATTGTGGCATCATTGCTGTTGGAATCCAAACCATCAGAGTCAGAATCTGAATTAGACTCAGAATCAGCACCGGAGCCAGCCATAGCAACAGAAGTAGCATTATTCCGATGCTCCGTCATAGTATTGCGTACAGGGAGGGAAGGGCCATCACCATCCATGCTATAGTCATCCATGCTATAGTCATACTGTAAAGTTTGACACCAGTTGATTGTAGTCAAACAAATAAAAATATCAAATAACAAAACATGTTTGACTTGACTATATAGTTTTCGCAAGAATCCATGTACAATTGATACGAACTGTCTATCCATCAATGCTATTTGAGCAAATGGATGGCTGGGACAGTCTGGGAGTGCATGTCAGGGTCTTAAACTCCTGGAACTTGGAACTCATTGTAATTGCAAGTTGCATATTGCTATTTCTGCAACCCGGAGTCCGGAGATATAAAATAATAGAACTTAGAACTTAGAATCTCAGAACTAAAAAAACTATGGTGGAATAGATAAACACAACAAATACGACACACCCACCCCTTTCCCTCTCCCAGATTAGACGAGCCACCCAGTTCCTCAAAGCCGCTTGGGTCATCGGCATCATTGAATTCATCGGTGATGGTGGATGACTTTGAGCGACCTTTTGTGAGAAGCTTGTAAAAATTCAGGGGCTGGTTTGGCTTTACACCAGGTATACCATCTACAATGCATCTGTAGTAGGCTTGGGATTGAAAATGGTGCAACTCATTGATGGAGCTTTCTCGGAACCGCTGATTGGAAACTGCCAACGCATGCAAGTACAGCCTGCTGATTCTGGCCCTTGATGATTTGTACCACACTTTATCACCTTCTGCAGTGTACGGCGGAATTTTTTTTGATTTCTTTTGATCAACATCCCTCCAACCGAGTTTCGCTAAATGCAATACAAGTTCTGCACCTGTATAGTTCGACAAATCGTCTCCTATGTTCATTCTCTTGAATTGCATCAATGGTATTGGTTTCTCCACTTTCATGGATGGTTGGAAGAATGATCGCCCAAGTGCAGTCAGGGTAAAGTACGGATGATCCAGGTTTCCAAGCAATGTCATTTTCTGAACATAGCCCTTTGCTAGCAATTCTTCCAATTGTGGTTCGTCAGTGACTAAAAGACCACGGCTTTCTCCACCAGCAGCCCCACTCGCACCAAGCTTTTGGAGTAGCAACTGTCCTTCTGGAGACCTTGAAATAGATCAAGGACACCAAAAAAAAAACAACAAAGAGAATCATGGTTGTCAGCAGCATCCCAATGTGAAACCCAAGGAGCAATGGGACTTGAGCAGCTGCAAGTGGTTGAGCGGCTGCAAGCTTCCAGACCATTATTGTAGGTAGCAGCCTCTCAGCGTCACTGGACTGCAACCTGGGTGCATCTCGGGGGCTTTGACTAGGGACAGGACAGGACAGGATAGACATGGAAAGTATTGAGTCTTGATTTCGCATTTCACACATGCAACCGAGGTTCCATTTTGCCTTGGTTGCTGATGACTGAAATCAAAAACACATGCAAACCAAAGCCAAGCACAACTGAGAAATAGAATGAATCAATGTGCTTCAAGTTACCAAACGGATTTCTTGGTTGGGCACAATCACTGCAGTCTTGGCCAGGGCATCATACTCAATCACAGAAAATGTTTTGGCAAAGAAGTCGATGTTAGCCATTGAAGTATTCCCAAGAAGAGTTGATGAGGTTAGCGGCTTTTCTGCCACTTTGAAGAATGTACTTCAGGGTCCGGTCCAGGCTTGATGAAACTAATCAGGAAACACTTGCAACACTTAAAACATGTTTCATGATCATGTTTTTTTCAACAATGTTTTATGTTTTTTTTTCAACAATGTTCCGCAAGCCTCTTGGAGGCAAACTCTTTACATGCATTGCTCCGTGCATCCAAGGAAGCCTTTGATATCACCTCATCATCCTCCTCACCGGCGCGGACCATTGGCTGCACGATTGTCAGCATGGACGATGTGTCCCCACTTGTTGTTAGGCATTCATCATCAAGCAGCTCAGGAACAGTCTCAGGGGCTTCAGCTTTCCATAATGCAGCACCTTCATCACCAAACCACCGACCATCAGCCACCAATGATATTATTACAGCCCCCCAAAATATACAATATATATATAATATATATATATATGTATAAGTTGACATAAATAAAATTAATACATTTAAAAAACAAATTACATACAGGGTACATGAGGGTTGCCCACAACCCCAATTGCCTGAGGATGTCAAGACAGGCGCACTGCCCTTCAGCCCAGAATCCATCGAGAAAGCTAAGGAGCTTTGTTCGGAAACCTTGGGCTTTGTTGAACAGACACTGACAGTGACACCATTGAAAAAAATGCCTTGGTATTGGTAATACCAATTGGTAATGCTACTGAACGTAGTTATAAAAATGCATTCCATTATTCCATATTCTGTCAAAAATCCAAAAAAAAAGCAAAGCCAGGGAACTGCCAGCAAATGATCCAAAATAAGTTCAGCGAAGGCATCAACACTGGAAGTGTTCTCCAAAGATTTCCGATACATTTTTTTGGCGTCCAGTTCTTCCTGTTTTTGATTGGTAAGTTCGACCAGCAGCCTGTCACGGTTACTGTGCTTTTGCTGAATTGAGTCTCTGTACAAGAGAGCTGCCAGCTGTGCAAAATTCATCTGATACAGAGCCAAGGTGGGCTCAAGATTCAGGGCTCTCCTAGGAATGGAAGAATGGGAGGATACGAGGATAAGAGTAATGGAACAGATTAATGGATGAAGCAATCATTAAAACAAATCATTTGCAAACACATCTCAACATCTTGCTGGAAACTACTGAGGTCTGTTCATCACAGAAGCTCGAAACCCTGCAAGGGTCTCAATACCCCAAAGTTGACGTGCAAGTCCGAAGATCGCCTCCAAACATCACAAAGAAATATAAAACAATTAAGAACTCTTGGCACTAGCTGAGGACTGCTTAGTTTCTTTCTTGGCCTGTGTTTCGATTACATAGAGGTGTTGTGGTGTTCGTGTCGCACACGTGTTTAACCAAAAACAAAAAACAACAAAACATAAAAACTAACTACAACAAAACAAAAAAAAACATGTCAACAGACAAACTGTAACTAACAGGAGGATCTTTGCTGAGCTAAGTTACAGAAGGATCTTTGCTAAGCTCTTGCCAGAAACTGCGAAATCGAAGCTCAATGCTTAAATATCCCAAAGAGGCTGCAGGGGCTCGTTTCAACGAACGCGTCACCACAGCGTGGGTGCCTTCCACAGTTCTCTCTGCGAGCCGTATGGTCTGGAACCTGCATAGCCAGCGACGAAGAGGCACAAAGTCAGGTCCCTCGATGCTTTCGCCAGTTGCCATGCGATACACTAGGCTCCTCAACGCGGGATCTGAATCAGATTCAGGATAATCTGGGTTGAGAAAACGCTGACATTGTCTGTGCCTGCACTGAACACCACCTTGCTTCCACAAAGCCAGACATTCTTGTGCTGCATGTGCAGCTTTGTGTCGATCGTGGTGTGCAAGTCCCAAGAGTTTCCAAGGGAGTTGGGAAAAGTGTGCTAGTTTAGCGGTCATTTCCGTCAAGATCTTTCCTTTCGCAGTTTCCCAGTCCAAAAATAGGTCCTTGGCGGCAGCCTTGTGCTTCTCAACAGGTGATGTCCAAAGTTCAGCACTGAATTCCAAGAACTTTGACACAGACCGGTACCTGACAAAATGATTCTGAAAAAAATCAACCAAAAACTGTATTCAATAATTCAGTGTTCACTACTTACTAATGCAGTCACAGTCACTTAGTCTTTTTGTTGTTTTTTTTCAAACCCAAACAAAAAGTATTCAGAATGATTGCATACATACAAGGGACATTCTCAAGTTCAGCTTGGCAAGTGCATCCCCACATGCCATTTCTGGCGCCCTGCAACATCTTAGAGGACATTTCATTGCTGCTTGCAATTCTCCAGGCAGAATTGAAGACGCACGTCTGCGGCACCCATGTTCATGACATTGGAGTCTGAGATCAGCCTGGTATGGGGGCCAATCATCATGTAACACCGAATTGTAAAAAAAAACTTGCAACCATTCACCGTTCAAACCAGACAAAGTATTACAGTATACAGTATACAGTATACACAGTATAATTATTCACAGTTGAAGCCTGCTCAGATGCCCATGCCAACAGAATGTCTTCATGGCATGCGCAACCTTCGCACCATCTTCCAATCCATTCTGCTTGCATCGCCAACTCCTCTACAACTCGAACGGTTGCCCAAAAGAGGGGTGATGTTATTGCTGCATCTAGCGCATTTGCATTCGGCCTTGCATGGTCATTGCCGGAATTCTTTTGGTGGGCAAAAAGAAACAGACTACCAACTACCAACCAATATATTTTTCCCCGATCTCAACGAGAAACTATATGGACTATGACTATGACTCTGATTATATGGTACTATGGGCATGTATTTCTTAAACATCTTCAACATTCATGCATCATCAGCCGCCCTTGGACCAAGCAACGCATACTCATCATCCATCCCAAGTGGAACCGGTCTAGACCGTCTTTCGTCACTGCCACTGGTATAGTTTTTCTTGTTCCAGCAGCGACGCAGCGCTTCTTCCACCCGTAGCAACTCAGCGAATCAGAATCTGGATGCAAAAAAAAAAACAAAAGAACAATCAGACCAATGACTGTGACTGAACTGAACACACAAATATCTTGCTCACAAATAAATGGTTAACTTGTCTAGTTTCTGTTGCTGCATTGCTCTGCCAAGAAACCTCTCCACAAAATTTGGTGATGACCTCCCACCGAAGACCAGACAACTTTGCCGACCATGTCTTGAACAACTCTGCATCAGTTGGGTTGCTCACACATTTGGAAACAAATTGCTCCCGTGTCATCACCCGAACCAACATCTTCTCAAGATCTCGAAGTTGTTTCAGGAATAGTTCCCACCTTGATGGTTGAATGGGCCAAATCATAATCACACCATGAAATACCTTGTGGGCGGTATCACACCTGAACCAAAAACAAAAAAAAGTAATGAAAACATAACAGGCTGCCATCAAGAAGAGCAAGGCTCCCGTTCATTTTCTCCAGTGAACTCTTGACCAAATTGTCAGAGATGTGCTTAGGGCCAGAGAGCAGAAAGGCATTGGGGAACCTCATCAAGGCCGCCAAATGGAAAAAAACAAATTGCAAAGCAAAACAAATGACACAGCCTACAAATCGCAAACATTCGACTGAGCAACATTCTGCTGAACTCCTCTCTTCCCACATAAACAGCATCTGCGGCAACTTCAGCATCAGCAGGTACTTGGTCATGTCGGTTCTGTTGTACCATCACAAGTTCACGCAAAGAAATATCATCTGCAAGTTCTGGTGCCCTTTCCTGAGACAACACACATCAATCAAGGTGTAACAAGTTTAGCAAGTGGCAGAGTCCTGGCAGAGTTTTTATACAGCTAAAGAAGCATAACTGTTCTTGTATCACTGAACAAATACCAAGTGCAGAGAAGTTTGAAATAAAAAACAAACGTTGCTACAAGCTTCCTGAGGCAAAACGCTACTTCCGTCAGCAGGCCCATTGTCAATGCGTTGTAGA
Source organism: Breviolum minutum Mf 1.05b.01 (assembly GCA_000507305.1). Classification (NCBI taxonomy): domain Eukaryota; class Dinophyceae; order Suessiales; family Symbiodiniaceae; genus Breviolum; species Breviolum minutum. Next base: position 8,878 of record DF242017.1, on the reverse strand, counting down.
TGCACAGAGGGTTGCAGTGCCATTGCATCATCGTTCCGCAGCTCGCTGAGAGAAACTTGTGGCATCTCACTAAGAAGCAGCTCCGTTCCTAAGTGGCTCAGTGATTCAACAATCAAATCTAATTAAGAATTTCAGAAACCAACAAAAAGCAACATACACCCAACAAAAAAGCGTGGCATACAGGACCACCAACACTTAACTACCAAAAATTAAAATGAAACAATCTGACAAGTCTCCTTGGTCGCTCAAACATGCCACAACTTGCTCGCAGTAATTTGCAACATTGGCGTTGGGCCCTGCTTCCAGCATTACACTATGCAGAAGACACACAGCTTTATGTGGATAGGATGTTGCGCCTGCAATCAGATCCGGGCTTTTCGTCCAGTCACAACAACAAATTCAAAGAATTTGCAAGTGTCCTAAGTCCTAAGTCCTGATGTCCTAATCGTGAATTCTAACTCAACAACAATAGCACAAAAAGCAATCTGTCAGAGTCAGCGTCAGTGTCAAGCAATCATCAGCTGCTTTACAGTTTTTTTTCTCTTCCCCAAACACCCCATGTGCAGTGTGCAGTGTGGCAAATGTTGACTGATCCTGGTCCTAATGTACATGTGCAACCTTTGTACAATAGTCGAAAAGTCTGACACACCCAGTGGTCGGCCAGTCTACATGATATCCAAAATCTGGCAGCTACAGCGGCCAGCGGCTATGTTTGACTGAAGATATCACACTCACAGACACCGTCGCAAGTAGTCTCATGGAGACCAAGTCATGCAAGACCAATTGGCTTTTAAAGGGCCTTTTGATGTGGGTGACGGTGGAGGAGGAGTCATCAGTGCTTTCACAGGATGTTCTGCCTTTCCTTCTGTTGGAGACCAACTCATGCAAGACCAATCGGCTTTCAAAGAAGCGTTTGACGAGGATGGTGCTGGTGCAGGACCCATCAGTTCTTCCAAACGTTGTTCTGCCTCGCCTTCTGCCATCTTGACCGTGGTTTGGCTGTCAGAGGCATAGTGACAAACAGACATGTTGGAGTTGGTGATGCCCGATTTCTTGGATGGCTGAGTCTGAGGATCAGCAACATGATCGTCAGCATCATCCTCCACATCCAAATGACGTTTCTTTTGGAGATTTGGAGTCGGTTTTTCTGCTGTTGCTTTGCCAGAACAAGCTATCTTGTTTTCCTCCGTTTCGCTCTCACTCTCCAAGCGCAAAGAGGATCTTCCACTGCGCAATGTTTCAAAATGTTGGGGCGTACTGTGCATTTGCTGGATCCTCATTTCTTGGTCATCTACTTCTCTTTGGAGCTGGCTTAGCATAAAGCGAATCCTCCACAGTCCTAGACTTGAAACGCTGTGGAACCCTATCCCGGAACCTTATACCATCACCCTCTTTTGAAACCAGAACGAAACTCCGAAACCTTTCAGGAACGAAACTCCGAAACCATATTACTAAATACTTTTACTACCACTCACCACTCTGTTCAGGCCCTACTCCTGCGCGATGAAGAGTTGCAGTCCGGTTAGAAGCCACATCGCGAGCAGTAGCATCATCCGCCGCCATGACTAAATAATCTACAGGATGCACGCACGCAATGCGCATTGACATTGACATGGGAACCTTTCTTGAGCCCCATCATTAAAGCATTGACATGGGAACCTTTCTAAGTTTAAAACACGACAAATTTAGCGCATGTGCAGAAGCATGTCCGTCCATGTGACTTTGATATGATGTTATATCTTCAAGTATAGCCGTCCCCACCGAACCCAACGCAGAAAGGGCCTCTCCCCAGCGTAGTTGGTGGTAGAACTCTCCTCACCACATGAAAGTCCTTGCTGTGAGATATCCTCGGCGCTTTTGAACGGGAAAGTCTTCTTGACTTGGGGACAATTGCTGCATTGGCTGCTTTTCCAGACTCATCCGCCAACGCCAGGACATCATCGCCGCTACTGATAGTGGAATCATCATCGCTGCTGTTGATGTCATTCCCATCATCAGCAACTTCAGCAAGCCGGAGTTTCTTGTGCCAACTATCAAACATTTGCAGTGCCTGATCGATCCTTCACAGTCACAGGGTATGAATGAACAGTGTCAATACCCATCAACACACTTGGTGAAACACAATGGTCATGGTATTATGTCTTTGCCAGTCCAGTCCAGTGGCCATTTTTTTGTTGACAAGAACAAACAAGACTACAATGTTCAGATGTTCCCTCCCAGTCCTGACAGTATGCTCTTCCACGATGAACATCTCTTTTGCCAGCGTAGATGCATCATATCCTGTGAGGTGCGGCACTGGCACTGTGGCTTCTTTGTCATTAGTTTTTGAAGAAACTCGGACATGAAATGAAGGACATGAAAAGCTAGTTAAACAGAGTGATCATTATAATGGCTTGAAGTTTGAATAGTAAGTTTGAAAGAATGTTTTTTTTTGTAACAAGCCTAGGCACCAAGTTGAATCGAAAAGGGTTCAAATGTAGTTTGCTGCCACTCATGCCTACGGAAGTGCATCATTGCTAAGTCCACTTTCCTCCGTGCACGTGACATGGTCGCGGATGATGGAACCTTTACATCAGTGTAGTCTTCAAAAAGCAGCTGTAGCGTAGCATCAATGGTTTTCTTCAAGGTTGAGGCATCCCGCAAATTAATTGACCTCATGCGTGGCACATGGTCATGGTCATATGGACAATTGTGTGGGGTTGACAATTGTGTGGACAATTGGTCATGGCGATATGTAATTGTAAGAGAAAGAGTCAACAGGACTGGACTAAGACTAAGACTACCAAATAGATAAAACAAGGTACAAGTTCAAGAACTTCATCAGCTGGGCCAGATGATAGTAGGCACCGCCACGGCCAATGCGACAAATTGGGCGCAAACGATTCCCCCCCACAACGTTGTCACTGTGCCAGTCATCGCGGTGTGCAGGTTGTGGTCGAACTGCTATTTTATCCTCTTGATGATACCCTCGCGTGTGGTCAACACTCATGACCTGAGATGACAGATGACAGTAAAAAGGATTGCGTTTGCTAGATGCCAAGCAAACAAATCACTTTCAGTTAAGTCAGGTGCTTCCAGTTTTTTGTGTGAGATCCATGATTTATTTCTACATTGCCACATTGCAACGTTTTTTTTGGTTTGCATTGCATGTCAAACAAACAATAAGAAAAGAATAGGGCCCCCAAAGCACAGTCCAGAGGCGTCCAGTTTTTTGGTGAGTTCTGTCAGCTGCTGCATGCCAGCAGTGAATGACCCAATGCACCCAGCATCACCGTGTTCAAAAATGATGGAACCGCATGCCAGGAAGTTGTGACGTATCGATAGGGCCAATGACAACATGGCGAAAACACTTTGCAAACATCCGAAGAAGAGTTTGAAATTTGAAATGTCTTCAAAAATCTTCTACATGTGGTATCCCGAAGCTGATTCTGGAGAAACTCCACATTTTTTTGAGAGCATGGCACAATGTTGGTATTAATCCTTTGGTTCAATTTCATCTCACCCAAATCAATCGCGTTTCCCTTTAGGAATCTTTTTGGCAGAGGTCTCTGGAACCAAAAAGCCCAAATGAACCAAACAAGAATAACATAGGTGTGGCTTGTAACTTGTAGTAATGGTGTATGTTTTGTTTTTTACTGTTGTCAGTTGGATTGAAATTCATCATGTCCATCATCAACCCAATTTCACATGTGTGTGTTTTACCTGAACCTACCCAGAAGTTATGGTACAACCCCGGGGTTTAAAAACCATGACCCATGAAATTTGGCAACTTACGGGGGGAAAAGGTTCACAGGTGGGATTTTTTGGGCCCCCGATCCTGACAAAGATGAATGTTCTTCGGTTGATGCGCGTATGATACATTATGACAGAAACTGTGATTTGGGAATTTGGTGAGATGAGTCTGCCTTAAATAGTCATGAAGTAACCCTCATAAAGACATCGGGGAGTTCCAAAGTTTTTTTTGTAGTAACCTGCCGGACCAAAAATTCAATTGTGAATATTTTCGAGGTTAATTTTTTCTCAAGATGACCTTGTAAAATTCGGGTTGTGGACAATCAAGTCCATAGCGTAAATTCTTCTAAGTTGCCCCCATGAAATCAATGGCCTGAGGTCCAAAAACATTTGACCAACATTGCCACCTTCTCAACACTCTTGGATTTCTTCCTTGCACCCATGATTGGATCCTTTATGGATTCAGTGGGACGTTTGCCTACCATGATGCTGGCAATGGGTACCTCAAGTTTGCTTCGTTTGTGTTTAGCTGCAGCTCCATCCCTAAAGCTCTACATGTCTCTCAGTTGCGATTCGATGAATCCTCAGCGTTGCGTTTTGTTGTCGTTTAAACGACTTTTGTTGCTAAAAACCCAGGTCCAACCCGGCCAAATGGTTGGGGCCTTTGGGTAATTTGAGTGGGCCCCACCAAAAAAAACAAAGCTATGACGTGATACAACAACAGCTAAACAAGAGCCTCATTCTGAAATGAGTCAAACACTTTGAAACTGTAGTATTTCGTCCAGTAAACGAGGTCCTGCTGATCACTTGTTTCTCACACTAGTAACCAGTAGTTATACCATCATCAGTTTATGATGCTTGGGATGATAATCCATCATGCTCCTACCAGAGTGCTCCAGTAACTTTCAAATCTTTCAATTTTTGTCGTTCATCATTATTAGAAAAAACCTCTTTTGTTTCTAGCTGGTTCAAAGTATTTGAGCAGTCGAAAAAGGATAAAAACCAATAAAAACACCAAAACTTGGCAGTTTTGGTCATTCGTAGGGCAATTCTATTTACAAACGTTTTTCTTGCTTCTAGATGGATTTTATTGTTAAATTTGTTGCTTTTAAACGTTTACAACACGCCGGAAATCTGATGAGAAAACGACTCACCCGACTTTCCTCACTTTTGCAGCAGCAAAAATTCATAGTTAATCAATAAGCCATAGGATCCAAGATGATCCACGTATGTTATATTTACATATATTTACCTTCATGGAAAGGATGGATTCTTATGGCATAGCATGAATATACCAGACATGGATGCTATGGGTAAGACTTTCTAAGCACCAATAAGCTTCATATGGAAAATGCTCTTGACGCTGGAATCCCGGCACAGGATTCTTACCTCAAGATCTCAAGACACATATGGAAAAGTGCTTGGATTGGGCAGTGTTAACACCAACATGCATTAGGGACCATTAAATTGCCCAGTTTGGGGAAGTCAAACAATGCACATGTTTGGTAAATTTGAGGAATTTTCCCTTAACAGTGCGTTGTTTGGGTTGGTAAGATAATGACCCCTGTTTATTAGATGTCACATTTAGAAGCCTTAACTTTAGCTTGTATTTCGGGGGGCTTTCAGAAGGTCTTGTTCTGAGGGGGCAACTCAGTTTGGGTTACATAATAGGCGATTCTACTAGCCTGCTTAAAAGGCATTATGCAATCACCCTGTATATAACTCCTGTTCTTCACCAAGCACCAATTTCATTCTTGAGATGATCTTCAGCTGTTTCTTGCAATTGTGTTGGTACCTTAGTCGAAACCTCATCTTGCGTACAGGTGGGGGTTTCCTAAAATGGTGGTACTTGTACCCAACAACAATGGGTTTTTTCATTGGATGTTCCACTCAAAATGTTCAAACTTAGGGGTGTTTTGGGGGTACCACCATTTAAGGAAACACCAAGGTTGTATCGTTCGATGGTTTCGATCACTGGCAATGCATGGCTTAATGCCAGTACTTCAGCCCTCAGTGACATCTTCGGGCGTGGCACTGTGCAGTTTGCCGAAGCAAGTAGCCGCGTGTGCCTTCGGCAGCCATGGTGGCGGAAAAGGTAAAACCAGGCTTCCCGGTTAAAGATGGCAATGAAAAATATCACCAAGTAGATGCATTTCAAGGCAATTTTGAAGTACTAAGTGACTATCTTAGACTTCGGCTAATACGTTTATCTATCAATAGAACTTGGGGTCCATGATATTCAGAGACACCCCCCATTTCCGAATTTTGTGAACATCGGAAAAGGGATGGAATTTAAGGGTACTCTCCGCAAGAAGTAAGGCTTTATTATTAGCCACCAGTAATCCCTTGTGTGAAGGCAAGTGAAGGCGTTATTTCTTGGCTGGGTTATTTGGGTTGCATTTTTCGAAAGGGGGAAAGAGGTCCTGAAACCATAGTGTGATGTTCGGAACCTCTGGGAAATTACTTGGAGGAAAAGGATCTTCAAAGAACCTAAAATGTAGGTGATAGGATCCATGTATGGTATATTTACCTAAATTTACCATAAAAGGTCAACTACATGTAGGTAAATTTTGCCAGTCCCATGGACGGTGTGGGTAGGGTGCCAGGAACTGAAACGATGATATTTTGTTGGGGTCCAGTTTCGAGTCTAGACTCTGAATTTTCTGAGATCGCTAGACTTGAAACAGGATGGCAACAAGTTAGCAGGACTCCGGACTGGTATTGAGGTCTGGTGGGATGATTTTTTTGATTTTTCTGATTGCCATGGTTGACCTGGGCCAAAAATATCTGGGTGCCATGTTGAAAAACTGTAGTTGAAACATTTATGATATTTGGTGTCGATGCTGGCCTAGTTACCCCTTCCGTTCCTGACACAAACATAGCCCTGAAAATTCATGCTTGGAAGATGAAATTTCCTTTTGATTTTCAAGGGCGAACTGTTAGTTTCAGGGAGTGTTTATATCTATTTTTTTTGTTCGGGGTGTTTTGACTTTGATCCATTAAACATAGATTTTGAATGATTTTGATCAGTTTTGAGTTTGATCAATCTCTTGTTTGACGCCGTTTTTTTCCGGTGGTCGAAAAAAACAATACATCCCCCCTAGGCAACGCTTCGCCCTGCTGGCGATGATGTTTGGCACTTTTTCCAGCCGCTGGCTGTCTGAACCACGGCGTGCCTTTGCCATTGTGGGACTGTTACAAGTTCTAGCCGCTGGAGCTGTAGCGTGTATGAAGGACAAGGGGCAACGGAACAAAGGGTCGGAGTGGGAGGAAAAAATATGTCCAGATTGAGTAATGATTTTGAAGTGGTGTATGTAGTGCACGTCATTGATTCATCCTTTGATAAACTGACATAGCTGGTTGGAAATACCTTATGTTCAAATTGGGAAATGAGATGGGGAGATGACATCATTGCTCTCAGGAATTGAGGAATTGGGTTTTGATAAAAGGTGCTGAAACACACAAGGATCCCTCAATCAGATCTTATTAGACCCTTATTTCTAGGGAGGCTTGTTTGTGCTGCTGTAGTTGGATGTCCATGATGATTTATATAAAAAAAGAACGAAAATAAATCATCAAAACCACAGAACGATTTCACTATCACTATAGATTCATAGATTCTATATGAACCAATTTGCTACCAGATTTTACCCACCAACTCGTGTTTTTTTTGCGAAGGGTTACCGGGTCCCGACCCGCCTGAAAAGTCCCGCAAAGGAGTCCTTGAAGGTCCAGGTAGTTGGAGTGAAAAGAGCTGAGAGGGTCTCTTGATCTGCAGAATTTGATGCCATTTTGGTGGTTGGTCAACTGGCTGGCCCTTGGTAGGGAATTTATTCTCTACTAAGGGCCAGCCAGTTAATAGAACTCCTTACAACGGTTTATGACAGTTTATGAAATAATCCCTAAAAAAAATTGGGTAACATAATCTCCTAAAAGACATAAAGTAACCTCCCTGCTGACCAACAGCAAAGGCACCTGAAAATAGGCCTTTTGCCCCAAAAGGAAAAGTAGTAATAAGTATTCCAACCTTCCATTTTTAGGCGCGAACTGTTAGTTTCAGGGAGTTTACACTCTGGTAAACTAACATAGCTGGCTGGAAATACATCTTCAATCCGGGTCCAGCTATGTTAGTTTTCAGGGGCGTAGATGGGCTACCAAAGGGGCGGTCCTTAAATTACCCATTTTATCCTCTTTTTGGGGATCAAACAAGCAGCAAATGTAGGGTAATTTTGAAGGACTTCCCTCATAATAGTGCATGAAGTTTGGGTTGGTAATGTAATCATTTTTGGTACACCCCCGGAAGTTTAACAGCAAAAGCCCCTGAAAAGTTTAACCGTTTGAAGAGGAACGGATCATCATTTTCCATGGCGACTTCCAAATGGCACAGTTCCAAAGTTACCTGGCGAAACTGCTGTCCCATTTGTTTTTGACTGAGTGGAAATGCCCCCAAAATGGGCATTTCCACTCAAAAATGATGATTTTATAACTTTATAACATTTTATCAGGAAGCCATTGGTTCTTTTAGAGATGACTTGGATGATCAGTTGGAGACAAACAGAAGTCCAATGTTATACTTTGGGGTGATGTTCATTGTTCCCCGGAGGTGGTTTTCGGTTTCCGCTGGTTTTTTTACCTTACGAACTGAGGTCTGGTTTTGGTCCGTCTTTCGTCGTAGCAAAGCTTTGTGGCTCTTGGCGCTACTGAGCACCGTGATGGAACTTCCTGAGCATGTGTGCAATTTGGATCAGGCATCACACACTTTGCTCCACTTGAGCAGTGAGCAATTTCCCCCCGGTTTTCCTTGCTGGTGTATGTATATATTTATATATTTAGGGGATTGCACTGCCCAATTACATAGGGATATAAAGTGCGCATAAAGATTATAATATGCATTGTTAGGATCCTTATCAATCAATCAGTATGATTTTTCATGGAATGTCATTTGTGGGTTTGAAACGTTGCTCACTTGTGAAATTGTTTATCTAAGGTATTCGGTGTGGTGGGTTGATGATCGTTTTATGGTTTTCTCGAATTTCAATCATGTTTTCCAAAGCATTCACTATAAGTAGTTTCTATCATCTTGATAAGATGGCCCATAACGCAGAACTTGTAACTTATTACTTTATCCCCAGTTTTTATGATCTAC